>JASFAX010003947.1:0-40937 GCA_030737875.1 Allium sativum
TGTCATCCATCGCACTCTCTTCGGGTTCGGATGAACTATCAAGCTGACAACACATCAAAGAGATGGACGTTAGGGGTAGGAATCAGTCATAGCCGGTCCGGTTCTCCAGGCTATTTTATAGGAGATTAATCTGGATCATGGGCGCGGGTCGGAGGCGTGCAGGTTGGGGGTCGGATCGGAATACCCGATCCGAACCGGAGTGGCTTGGACGTCTCTCCTTCTCTAATCATACTCCGCTCCGCTGCAGCGTCGTGGCAAGCAAATGGCTTTCCGATCCATTTGAGATCTATTGGCCTTCCGATCCGATCAGATATGCTTTGCCAATTTATCCAGTATGAGACAACCGATCCGAACAGGGAACTCTACCCGATCCGAACCAATGTGCTGCTATCAATCTGAATTGTGGTGTTTTCTTCCGATCCGAACCGAAGTCTTATAACTTAAAATACTCTTCAATGGTTGGTTTCTTGACTTTGTGTTGCCTAGTTCGCAAAGTAGGCTAACATTTTGCCCCCTCAAAGGATGCTTTCGTTGTACAAAGCGTGCTTTGACGTTGTTTAAATGCTAATTCTTGAATCAGAATAGTCAGGAGTAATGCACAAATTTCCATTCGGTTCGGCGTCCGACCCGAGCACATTTTCTTCATTTCTAAGCAAATTTGGGAACTCTTCTTGCCACGTAATGCTTCTTGCAGGTATACTCCTCCTTTACTCTCCTTCTCTTCAATTCGAGTCGGATGCTAAATTAACGTGTGAAATTTCCACTCGGTTCGGATCCCGATCCGAAGCGTTTTCGTGGATTTAGCTATTAGACATTGGGCCTTCAGAGAGAGTTGTGCTTCTGGGCCTTCATTCCGGTTCGAGCGGGTGAGACAAAACAGGAAGACGAGGAGTCAACACCATTCCTTTTATAAACTCGCTACTGCCTTCATTCCTTCCTTCTTCTCTTTTGCTGCCGCTCCCAACCATATCATTGAATACTTTAAAAAACTCCCATATTCCGAAATCATTCCTTGTAGATTTCTCAAATCAAGCACATAGGTAGCTTTTTAATCTCGAATAACTTCGTTAGTAAACGTACTTGATTTCAATTTGCGGTCGATTGGAATGGTTTGGCCATAAGCTTCGCTTGAACCCCCCGCCGCTGCTGGTGGATGTGCCATCGCTTCGAGGCGTTGCGAGGCTGGAGAGGGCAAATATTTATCCTCAACGGTGGCTTTGGTGATAAAGCGGACTCGTTTGTGAGTAAGGGGAAAAGAGGAAGAAGATGATGAGCGTGGTGACAAATTGGAGCTGGTTCGGGTAGAAGACGAAGGAGCGAAAAGGAAGGAGAAGGAAGGGGGATCGGTCCGGATTTCACACTTTAGGAAGACGGAAAGGAAAGAAAAAAGTCGGTTCGGGTCGGAGAAGTGAATGGGATAAGAGGTTGAAGTAAACGGACCGGTTAAGTGGTGCTGGTTCGGTTCGGATCGGGTTACCCGATCCGATCAGATCAACCCTGCTTCCGAACCCGTTGCTTCCCTTGTCCTGAACTGACCATGCTTTAATGAGGCATCCGAACCGATTGTTATCCGCATTTGTATTGAGCCAATCGTCATATGCATATCCGAACCGAACCGAACATACCGAACTTGGCACATAAAGACTATCCAACTAATTCAACTAACACTTACTCTAGACGAATATGCTTCGCGGACAGTTAGGATAGTGCCTTGTGAACATAAACGAGAATTAAGAACAACTCTAACTATCACCTTCCCTTTAAAGCTTCGTCTTACATTGCTGTACTTTTATTTTGTATTTCCCACATTTGCTGCACACACTTTAGTTCACACACGTACACAAAGAAGGGGGACACGGGATAATTTACTCTAATTCGTGCTATTGCTTCTTCAATAGTTCCATGACAATGAGGCCCAGACGCTCTTCTCGTCTTGCTGAGAGGAAAGAAGCTCCGGAAACTTCCAACAAAACTACTCTTGAGGATATATCTTCTTCATCTGACCCAGAATGGGACAGTGAGGGTCCGGATTACGGAGTTGGTCATCGGGAAAGTGACGAAATGTCTTCAGAAAATGAAGTTTCCCTAGGCTTTGAGGAGGAAGGAGGGATTGGTGACAATCGAGCACCTGATGAATTTGACTCAGCCATTATATTGGAGTCACCTCCAGATTCTGTAGAATCGACAATCGACAATGACCGACTTGTTCGAATTTGTTTGAAGTATGGAATAATGAAAAGGGACACTCTAGTGCCCTCACGCTCTGACCGTCCCCACAACCCTCCGGAAGGATATATGACGGTTACTCGACTGATGTGCATGGTTGGCGCCATTCCTCCATTCTCGCCTTTCATCGTCGATTTCTTAAGACAAATGCGGATTGCCCCCATGCAGCTGCATCCCAATTCATATGCCTATTTGCACACCTTGTACATAGCATATCGCGAGATCCTAGGCCTAGAGCTCACATTTGATGACGTTCACTTCTTTTATAACTTTAAACATCGGACTCGAGAGACTCCATCCTTCTGCTACTTCGAATCAGTCCCGAAGAGAAAGATAATTTCTGTACCATTTAGCAGTAAAGCTGGAGATTCCAGACTAGAGTGGTTCTATATAAAGCAACAGTCTGGGTGCGCCAGGAGATGGACAAAATCAAGTAAAGCACTGATTTTCTGATCCTGGACTCTATACACTTGAATCATCACCCTGACCTGTTTTCCTTTTTTGTTTGCAGTCGATAATCCCAAACAGATATCAGACCAGGTGTTCTTTGATCGGATGCACCGTCTTCTAAACGGCGACCAAAAATTCCTGACTATCGAAGAGGTCCTCAAAGATGAATACCTTCATTTTCACGGGCTGCTATCCGTTTTCCGTAGCATCGGTCATGGGACGGTCCCTTATGCATACATTCCTCCAGTGGAAACAGTTCCAGAGATGGGAGAAGGCTCGGGAATTCCTGCAACTCCTCTTCAAACTTCACCTTCTCCCTCTTCCACACAAGATGATGAACTGGCTAACCTGGCCGAAGAACATCGTGAAGGGTATATTGCCCCCGAGGAAACTACTTCTCCAGACAAGTCAAAGTCTTTCCAAGAGTCGCCACTTCGCACTTCCGAAGGGGATGTTCCTAGCACCGACGAGCACATATTTCAGGGATCTCCCCTTACCTGAGACTATATATACTTCAGAAGATTTCAGGAAGGACCCTTTAGTCTTCACTTCTTCTGAAGAAACTACTCCTGCTAAGGCCAAAGAGCCTGCCCGCACCAGTCTAGCTTCAGACTCGGGTTGGTTGGGGGGACACACACACCACTTAGGATGCACTTTACACCGCAGCATTAGCATTCATTACACTTCTTTCTCCATGGATCCATCGATTCTAAACTTCGTTTATTTTATCGTGCAGGTACAATGTCTCGGTCCTATTACGATATAAGAAAGCTTCGTCGCAGCATGTCCAATCCTCCTCAGGATGCCGAGTATGATCGACGGGATGACCGTGGTAGGGAGGAAAGAAGACCTTATGATCCCTATCGATCGCGACCCTCACGCTCCCGCTCACCAGTTCGACCGGAACAAGAAAAATACAAGAGCTATCAAGGTCGTAGGGAGGAGGATAGACCACCATCCAAGGATTCCACTTCCTCCCATGAAAAGCGGAGTAGAGAGAGAACTCCTCCAAAGGAAACTGGGTCTCGAAGTAAGCAAAAAGTCCCTGCTACTAAACGACCTAGGACAGACAAGGGTTCTACAGAATCTTCTTCAGGAAGGGACACCGAACTAACAATCCTTGCTCCTCCTCCACCAGATGCGGGAACCGCAGTAAGGCTGGCATATTTGAAGGAGCAATTTCCCGAGCACTACTTCGAGACTCTGACCTTTCTACCTACCCTCGAACCTATTTCTTCTAATTGGGCAGATGAGGCTAAGGCAAAAATTGACTTGGTAGAAAAACAATATTCCGAGATGTTCAAGTATTCTCGCAATCTTTCTAGAATCATCCGCACTCTAATGACAAATGCTGATTCAATGCAAAAGACTGCGGAGGAGGATGCCAAAGCTTTAAAAGCCTTAGGAAAGGACTTGGAAGACACTCAAGCTCAACTGGCTGTTGCTCAAAAGAACGCTTCCAATTTCAAACAACAGTTTGAGGACATGCAAAAGCGATATCATGACTTGCTTGAGTCTCATACTCAGGAGCGCTCTGAATTAAAAAAGCAGGCTGATGAGGCCAAATCAGAGGCTGCTAAAGCACGCCTTGCTTATACTGAGCTTGAACAGAAAAACGCCGAGTTAGCAAAAAGAAGTGCTGAATTAGAAAAGAAGAATGCTGACTTGGCTTCGAAGTTGTTGGAGGCAGAAAACAGGGCTGCTCTGGCCGAGGGCAATGTGGAATGCGCCATTAAATCTGCAGAGGAAGCCCGCAAGCAATTATCTGAGGCGGAGGTTGAGATTCAAGGTTTCGGCGAGCTAATGATTGAATTCTTCGCGCACATTATTCGTCGTCGAAACATTTCCTGGATCGAGGACTATCCATCCACTCTGGTTCAAGTATGGAATCAAATCGTCGAGTGGGAAAAAGAAGAACTTAAGGTCGATTCCCTTGACGAAGATAAGCTGATGGAGAAATACTTGAGAGACGACGAACCGGAGCGCCTAGCTGAAGGGCGCCGTCTAATTGCTGAGGCCATGGAAGAAGAGAGGCGGAAGTCTAAACAGAAAACCATTCCTGAAGCTGGCTCCTCTTCTTCTGCTCCTGTAACTCCCGAAGTAGAAGGGTATGATCCCGAAAACCCGGGAATTCCCCGAACAACTTTGCTATCTCCCATTCCCGAAATAACTCCAGAGGTAGTAGTCACCCCCGCTGAAAAGTCTTCAGAAGGTATTCCTATCTTTTCTCCTCAGTTTGCCAAGGCTACTACTACCTTTGGCTTCGTGATTGAACGTTCGATGCGAAACCCTTTGCTTTCGTCTGAGCTGATAACCGATGTTTCTTATTCTGTAGGCGTTGAATCATCCGCAAAGACAGATGTAGCTCAAGGAGCTGCCGCTGGGACAAAGCCCGCAGATGGTGCCAAAGAAGGGGAAGACAAGGCTGCTCCTATAGACTTGGAAGAAGGAAATGAACCAACTAAGGTCACCACTTCCCATGATGAAGAAATGATCGCAGCTTTAAAAGACGACGGAGGGGACGAGGGGCATGATGAGGACCCGGAGGTTGCAATAACTGGGGAGTCGAAAAGCGCCGATGACGTTACCTTGGCGGCCATGAAGGCTGATCAAGACAAGCGCTTACAATTAAAGGCCGAAGAACTAGACCCTGAGGTCCTTAAGCCCCTCGCAGTTGTGGATGCAGGTTCAAGGTTAGTTGTTAAGCTCTCAACTAGATCTATTACCGAAGAACTTGCTAAAAAATCTTCTCTTGATTCTAGTGTCCCGCCCTCCGGGAAGAAGTCTACTGGCTCCAGCACCGCATCTTCAGGGAAAAAGAAAACAAAACGAATCTTGACTGAAGCCGAGAAGGAAGCCAAAGATGCGGAAAAAGCTGCCAAGAAATCGAAGGCTCACTCCAAACCCAAATAGTGGGTTCCCCTATATCTTTTTAGCCTATTTGTAAACCAATAAGTGCTGCTACAACAGCAGCTTCCGCACTTTCTTTTTTAGTTATTTCCCTGTACAAATTCATTCATTGGTAAATAAAAATAATTCACTTTTTGCAATGTTTATCTGTTAGCAGTTCTGCACTTATGTAAAAATGCATGTCTATAGTTATGAAACAAAGTTGGAGAGAGGGGAGATATGTGTATGTATATGTGTCCCCAGTCAATTTCCATAAGTTATTCAATGCTCAGCTATGCAATCTGAATGCTCCCAATTCTCTAACGGGATGGCATTTCCTGTGTCATCAATACCTGTTGTATTTCCTGGCATTTCTTTTATACTCTCTCTCATTCTCTTGAGAGTTAGAGTTCGAGTTCGGTTATTTGTTTATTCCCCGGTCGTTCAACGGGAAAAGATTTCTTTATCGGCGCTCGGTCAGAGACGCCTTTATACTCTCTTTCTCTCTGGAAAGTTAGAGTTAGGAGGAGAATCTCTTTTTCAGCGCTCAATCGGAGACGCTTTTATACTCTCTCTCTTTCTCTGGAGAGTTAGAGTTAAAAATAGGATTTCTTTTTCAGCGCTCAGTCGGAGACGCTTTTATACTCTCTTTCTTTCTCTGGAGAGTTAGAGTTAAGAATAGAATTTCTTTTTCAGCGCTCAGTCTGAGACGCTTTTATACTCTCTCTCTTTCTCTGGAGAGTTAGAGCTAAGAATGTCGTTTTCTCATTCTTTTACGTCTTATTGCACAAATAATCATTGTGCTTCTTTTTATGTCCAAACTGTTTTCAACCTCTTTTAGGCTTTGAGTTATCCTGTATTTCATAATCATAACAGAACAACTAATGAATGTAGATGCATAAAAGTAAATAACACACAATATTTTTATAGTGGTTCGGCTAAGTCATAGCCTACATCCACTTTATAGTCCTTTATTCATATCGTCATATTTTCCCAAGGCAAGTCGTGCCTTATTACAGAGTTTACAGGAAGAACAGCAAAAAGTATAGCATTTCTAATTCAAATATCGCATTAAGTGTTGGGCATTCCATGCTCGAGGGACTTCTTCGCCATCTACGGTTGTTAACTTGAATGTTCCTTTATCAAGTTTCCGTTGGATGACAAAGGGTCCTTCCCATTTTGGGCCGAGGTGAGGAAGAGATGGAAAAACTCTCTTTAGCACCAAATCTCCTGGTTCAAAAGTTCTGAGGCGAACTTTTTTGTCATAATAGCGTGCCATCTGACGCCGATGTCTTGCTGCACGCAAGTCTGCTTCGTCCCTTTTCTCTTCGACTTCATCAAGAGACTCAAGTAAAAGTGCCCGATTCGTCATCGGGTCATAATACATCACCCTGTGGGAAGGAACTTCCAGTTCAACTGGAATTACTGCTTCTGAGCCAAAGGAGAGAGAGAAAGGGGTATGACCGGTAGCCGTTTTAAACGTTGTTCGATATGCCCACAAGGCTAGGGGCAATTCGTCAACCCATCATGCCTTTGCACGCTCCAACCGTTTCTTGAGGATGGATTTTATAACTTTGTTTACTGCCTCTACTTGCCCATTCGATTGTGGATAGGCAACTGCAGTATATCGCTTGTCTATCTTATATTTTTGGCAAAAATTTAGGAATTCAGAGCTATCAAACTGGGCTCCGTTGTCAGTTATAATCGTCCTTGGAATCCCGAACCGGCATATAATATTTCTGACTACAAAACTTATCACTTTTCTTGTTGTGATCTTGGTCAAGTGCTCAGCTTCCACCCATTTCGTGAAATAATCCACGGCTACTATCGCATACTTAGCTCCTCCTTTAGCAATCGGCAAGACTCCAATGATATCAATTCCCCATGTGGCAAATGGCCAAGGACTCACCATCGATTTAAGCTGGTTCGACGGTGCCCTGGGGATTTTGGCGAATCTCTGGCACTTATCGCAGCGTCGCGAATAATCAGCTGCATCTTTGTTGATCGTCGGCCAGAAGTATCCGTATCGCAATATCTTCTTTGCTAAAATTTGACCTCCTGTATGATCTCCACACTCACCTTCGTGCACTTCTCTTAGTACACGCTTGATGTCGTCGTGTGCGATACATCGTAACAGGGGCATAGAAAATCCTTGTCTATAGAGAGTATCGTCTTGTATAACATATCTGGTAGCTTTGCGAACTACAGCTCTTTTCTCACTCTTCTTCGATGGGAGTGTCCCATTCTTAAGAAAATTCTTAATTGGAGTCATCCATGACTCCTTCTCTGGTTCCGCTTCAAGAGCGAATTCAATTTCCATTGACTCAAAGCTTGGCGACTCCAACGTTTCAATTGGAATTACCTCAGTCTCTTCTGGATTGTCAGAACTAGCCAATTTTGCTAGTCTATCCGCTTTCTGGTTTTCTACTCTGGGAATATGTGTTATGTTGTACCGCTCTAAGCCATTTAATAGCTCTTTCACTTTCTTGAGGTAAGCGACAAGTCGAGGTCCTCGAGCCGCGAATTCCTCTCGCACTTGACAAACAACAATCTTAGAGTCACAAAATATGTCCATCATTTTTACTCCGAGGTCTTTAGCGAGTTTCAGCCCGGCAATCAGGGCTTCATACTCAGAGTCATTGTTTGTTGCCGAAAATTCTAATCGCAGGGCGTAATATAACGACCGTCCCTCGGGAGTGACTAAGACAATTCCAGCTCCGGATCTTCGGTCATTTTTAGCTCCATCTGTATATAACTTCCACAGATTCATCTCTAGCTTATCCTCGGATTTGACCACTCGGTCATTGATTATTTCTTCCTCTGGAATGGTGAACTCCGCAATAAAGTCTGCTAGAGCTTGCCCCCTGATTGACTTTCGTGGTTGAAAATTCAAATCAAAATGGCTTAGTTCTATGTTCCATTTAATCAACCTTCCCAACGCTTCGGGTCTCTGCAACACCTGTCTTAACGGCTGATCGGTGTATATGGTTATTGGATGGGCTTGGAAGTAGTGACGAAGTTTTCGGGATGCAATCAGGAGGCTGTAAGCAAGCTTCTCGATCTTTGGGTAGTTGCGCTCTGCCGCTGCTAATTTCTTACTCACATAGTATACTGGCCTTTGTACTTTGTCTTCTTCTCGAACTAGGGCCGTGCTGACAGCGTGAGCCGAGACCGCTAGATAAACAAATAGTTCTTCGTGATCTACGGGCTTTGATAAGATTGGCGGTTTCTCTAACAGCTCTAACAGATTTTGAAAGGCCTCGACACAATCGGGAGTCCACTGGAAGTTCTTCTTTCCCCTTTTTATCAAATCAAAAAATGGAACACATTTATCGGTGGCTTTGGAGATGAATCTACTCAGCGTCGCTACCTTCCCTGCCAGACTTTGGACGTCTTTAATTCTCCTTGGTTCTTCGATATTTCTAATCGCCGCTATCTGGCTAGGGTTGATCTCAATTCCTCGGGAACTCACAATGAAGCCAAGGAACTTTCCCGACGCCACTCCAAATGAACATTTTAAAGGATTCAATTTCATACGGTATTTTCGCAAGATACCAAACATTTCCGCTAAGTCTTGCGTATGACTGGAAGACTGCTTTGATTTAACAAGCATATCATCCACATAAACTTCCATAGTTTTCCTATTTGATCATAAAACATTCTATTTACCAACCGCTGATAAGTAGCTCCAGCGTTTTTTAATCCGAATGGCATTACAACATAACAATATAGCCCCAAATTCGTAATGAAACTTGTATGCTCTTGGTCTGGTACATGCATAGGAATTTGATTGTATCCAGAGTACGCATCCATGAAAGAGAGAAGTTCATGACCTGCTGTCGAGTCTACAAGCTGGTCAATCCTGGGAAGTGGGAAACTATCTTTTGGGCAAGCCTTATTTAAATCTGAAAAGTCAATACAAGTTCGCCACTTTCCGTTTGGCTTCTTTACCAAGACAGGATTCGATATCCAGTCGGGATAAGTCGAATCTCGAATAAATCCATTTTGCTTCAATTTTTCTACTTCCTCTTTGAGAGCAGCCGACCTCTCTGGGCCCAGCATGCGTCTCTTTTGCTTCACAGGCGGATGCTTCGGATTTACATTCAATTTGTGACTGATAATGGAAGGTGATATCCCACACATGTCAGCGTGGGTCCAGGCGAACACATCTAAGTTTGCCTTCAAGAAGTCCGTCAGTTCTTCAGCACGACGTGGATCCAATTGAGAACCAATCTTCAAAACTTTCGTCGGATCAGCTTTATCAATGGGAATTTCCACTGTCGCTTCGTTAGGAGTTGCATTCCTAGCCTCTGGTTCCTCGTCTTTTCTAGGATCCAGGTCTTCAGGTGTTCCTTTGGGCAACTCCTTTGGGGTCAATTTCTCTAATTGCTATGCCGAGTCCCCCTTTGAGGGAGACGGGGCATCCTTACTCTCAGCATTAACTCCTTTCATCAACATCTTCAGTTCGGCCACATAGCAGGCCCGTCCAGAAACCTGATCCCCTCTTATTACTCCAGTCCCGGCTTCGGTTGGGAACTTTAGTAACAAGCACCAAGGGGCGATACAAACTCTAAATTCAGCGAGGGCAGGTCTCCCTAAAAATGCGTTATATGGCGAATCTACGTCCAATACTACGAACTGAAGCATTCGCACTCTTCTACGTTCTCCTTGCCCTAAGGTCACGGGCAACTCTATATATCCCATGGGAGCTGTCGTTGCTCCGTTGAAACCTCTAATCCATCCTTCACAAGGTTTCAGATCTTCGGGCTCAAGCTTCATCTGATCAAATGACTTCTTGAACAAAATATTAACGGAACTTCCGTTGTCTACTAATACCTTATGGACCAGGGCCGGCCCAATGGTGGTAGTAATAACCAACGGATCATTGGTGGGAGATTGTATCCCCGTGTTGTCTCGGCTGCGAAATACCACGTCATCGAACATGGTTTTTTGTTGTTTTATGGGGGTGACATCTTCTAAATCGTCACCTTCATTCACATCTAGATGCTTGGCAGCATTCACATATTGGTCCATTGACCTAAAACTTCGGATTGCCGGGTGAGGTCCGCCTACTATGGAGTTGATGACAATCCCTTTACCTTTCTGCTGCGCGGTAGGCTTAGGAGCAGGTAGGATCTGTTTTGGAGCCTGCTCTCCTTGCCCCCTGTCCCTCGGGGCAACCTTGTACTCATCCAACTTTCCTTCACGCAGCAGCTTTTCAATTACATCCCTCAAATGCCGACATTCATTGGTCGAATGTCCATGTGTTCCGTGAAACAAGCAAAATTTCCCTGTCGCCATTTCTTTCTCGGTCGAATCACGAGGTGGCGGTCTTTTGTATTGCAACACATTGTACGTATCCAGATAAATATTTTCCAGGGTGTCATTCAATGGTGTATAGTCCTCGTAGTTCTGGAATCGGGGCCTTTTGTTAGGGTCACTTCCCCTATTTTTGTTTCTTCTGTTACCGTTCGAATTACGGTTGTTGTTGTTTCCCCCATTTCCAGTATTGCTGTTTCCACCCTTGTTTCCTACATTTACTTCAACCTTGCCAGAACTTTCCCCAGACTGCTTCACGGCAATATTACTCTGCACATTCTCCTTTGAAGCTGTCTCAGACTTTCTTTTTCGGTTTGCCCGGGCCTCCTCTCGTCTTAGATAAATATCGGCTTTTTCGTAGAATATCGCCCTTGTGGGGGGTGTTTTCCCAGAAAGGTAGTCTCCAAACTCGGATTCAGGATCGACTCCTTCCTTTAATGCCATCAGAATAGTGGGCTCGTGCGGGTCACTGACCTCAGTTACGGCTTGGTTAAAACGATCAAGATATGCCCTTAAAGATTCTCCTGGTGCCTGTTTGATTCTCGACAATTCAATAACACTCTTGGACTTTCGGGCATGTAGTCGGAACTGGTTCATGAAACGCTCGCTTAGTTCTTTGTAATTAGAAATTGAACGAGGAGGAAGTCGGGTAAACCAGAATAATGCCACATCTTCTAGGTAGATTGGGAATGCTTTGCACTTCACTTCATCAGGGGCAGCAGCGGCGTTCATGAGCCACGAATACCGCATCAAATGTTGTCCCGGATCAGTCCTTCCGTTATATTTGTCCATCTGTGGCAAGTTAAAGCGTCGGGGAAACTGGAAGTCTAGGATATCGTCAGTGAACGGAGTATGGCTTCGCTCAATGCCATAGTCTTCATTTGTATAATTCCGGCTCTCGGACATAATTCGGCGAACCATCGCCTGCACATCGGCACTAGTTAGGGGCTGCTCAGGTTCCCTGGCCCTAGTGTCCGAGTTCCTTCGGGGCTCTTGCTCAGGAGATGCCCTTCTTCTTCGAGCTGCCTCTACTCGATTCCTTTCCCTGTGTTCCCGGTCGATCTCGGGAAGAGGGGACTGGAGTCTTTGCCCCCGAGCGGGGCTATCGTTTCCTAATGCTCGTGCGATATCCTCGCGAGATCCCAAAGATCCAAACGTTAGCTGCTCCACGTTCTGAGGTCGTTCGAGTGGCCTTCGTTCACGGGGCCTCTCTTCCTCGGAAGATGAAGATTGATCTACGGGTGTGTGACGAACCGGTGATGGAGTTCTTTGCCGGCGGAGCTCATTGATCTCCCAACTCATGAGCCTCATATTTTCCTGCATCATGAGATTAGTGCGCTCATGAACTCTCATAGCTTCCCTCGTGCTCTCAAGCATATCAAGCAAGCGCGAGAAATCTCCTTGAGTGATGGGAGCAGATGGATTGACCTGGTCTCCAACCCTGGCAGCTGGAATTGGAGCATTCGTGGGGACTCGAGTAGATGTTCCAGCTTCACCAAGCATCGGGTCGGATCGGAGGTAGGAAGCCGGGTCGGATCGGAGCTGGGGTGCCTGGTCGGATCGGTGTGCAGCGAGCAACTCGGGTCGGTTCAGATTGGGGGAGTGCACTGCTTCAGAGTCTCCTACCCGGATCGGATCGGAGCTCTCCCCTTGCTGTCCGTTCGGATTTCCTGCATTGATTCTCCCTGCTGCTGAACTCTGCCCCCGAGACCTTGTTACAACAGCATGTTGCTGATCTTCGCCAGCTCCATTTCCTTGAACAGACTGTACTTCCTTGCCTTTTCCTTTGGCCATGAGTTTTTGACAATTACTTCAACGAATGTAAGAAAGCGGAGAAACTTAAGGATTCACTTCTTTGAACTCAACGGTCCAAAAAGTAGAAAGAGATCCCGGAAAATAAAGAATTTAGATGAGGTTTCTCAGTGAAAGCACCAAAATGTTAGACCCAAATGTGGTTCTAACACCCAAATTGATTAGAAACAAGATAAAATAAAACAGAAATAAAAATGAACACACAAGATTTATAGTGGTTCGGCAAAGAAATGCCTACGTCCACTTAGTTTTCACTATATTCAGTAATTCAGTTACAAATGCAATGTAAGATTCACTCACAACTCACTTTTGTTCACTCAAATGATTAAAACAAGAAATGAAAGATGATTTGGATTCTCCGGGAGTAAAGGAGTTCGGATGATGGAGGTACTTGGATTCTCAAAAGTGCTAAAAAAAAAAGATCCTTCTCTTTGTCTTTAGATGGGGTATTTATAGGTGTGAATTTGCCTGAGATTCAATCCGGGTCGGAACACGTGTCATCCATCGCACTCTCTTCGGGTTCGGATGAACTATCAAGCTGACAACACATCAAAGAGATGGACGTTAGGGGTAGGAATCAGTCATAGCCGGTCCGGTTCTCCAGGCTATTTTATAGGAGATTAATCTGGATCATGGGCGCGGGTCGGAGGCGTGCAGGTTGGGGGTCGGATCGGAATACCCGATCCGAACCGGAGTGGCTTGGACGTCTCTCCTTCTCTAATCATACTCCGCTCCGCTGCAGCGTCGTGGCAAGCAAATGGCTTTCCGATCCATTTGAGATCTATTGGCCTTCCGATCCGATCAGATATGCTTTGCCAATTTATCCAGTATGAGACAACCGATCCGAACAGGGAACTCTACCCGATCCGAACCAATGTGCTGCTATCAATCTGAATTGTGGTGTTTTCTTCCGATCCGAACCGAAGTCTTATAACTTAAAATACTCTTCAATGGTTGGTTTCTTGACTTTGTGTTGCCTAGTTCGCAAAGTAGGCTAACACCAGTTTATTATAAATCAAAAATCAATCTGCCATTGTAAATGAAAATTTGAATTGGATATATCGAAAAATTTCTAACATTTTAAATTCTCGTAAAAATTCGGCAAAGTCTCCCCTGTACGGAGGGACTTCTGCGATATCGCAGGATAAACAAATATATATACATCGACTCACGCGGTCGGAAGAAAAAAAATAAAAAATTTATATTTCCGTGTAGACGTACCTTATATAAGTGTTATTGAGCAGACTGACTTAACTTATCTTGATATACTTAACCAAATCAACCTCAAAGTTTTCAGCTACCTGTACACAACTCAGTTCACCATGTAAGTAGCCAATACATGAGATTTGAAATAACATTTCAATTATTAACTAGTATAACCGTACAAATTTTCCCAATCCAAACATATAACATTCATCCATTTTCATATTCAAGGTTAAATGATTAATTTCAAATCATATATGATTCATTCAATTTATTATATAGGAATTCGGTTTTTAATTCATTCAACAATTTTACTAACCCGTTGATGAATCCTATTCAACCAATCTAACAAACAACAAACAATGCATAATCTACTCAATCAAATCATCCAAATTTTATTAACTATTAATATTCAATATTAATATTTACTTTGGTCACGTTCACTTGAGTTTTTATATTAATCGATATATATATGATTGATCACCATTTAATTATAATTGATTCTATTCCAAATTTATCTTATTAACTCCGATATCCATCCTTGGATTAACTTTACTTGACCAAGTTAACTTCCAATTCATATTCCATTAACTAATTGATTTTCAAATTAGTTTACTTCCATTATAATATCCCAATTCCAATTTTATTTAAGAAAAATCATCTAATCAGTTCTTATTTAACTTAGCACCAAGTTTAAATCTGATTCATTCAATTCATAATTGAAATTATCACTCACAAATTTCAAATGTGAAATCTCTTGGTTATCAAACCATTCAAATTTTATAATCAGATTTGAATTCCATCAAATCAATCAGTCACACCATTATACTAATAATTCGATAAAATTATTTCTTTTATATACAAAAACATAATTGAGCAAACTTATTTCATTTACCCTATTTACAAAACAATATTGTGTCAATTGCCAGTTCAGCATTGAACCAATCAAATAACACAATACAAAAATATTATTGTAAAATCTGCAAATACGCTCTCATATATATACACTCAACTCAATCTAGGGTATTACTAACCCCATCTCTATTGAGTTATGCCACAGAGCCAAGGTTATTGCTAAACCTTATGCTCTGATACCACTGTAACGACCATCGATTTCGACATTCGAATTCCAACAATAATACATCAAACCGTATTACTTGTCATAACTCAAGTATCGAAAACACCAGATAGTTAATGAAAGAAATTAGAGGGTGAGATAAGAAAGAAAGAAGTATTAGAATAGAAGAAGAAGAACACAACAACATCAGAGTCTCACATCGTAGCGGAACAAAATATAATATAGAAATAAAACTTTATTGAGAGCTTTGAAATAAATACTTACAATCATCAGAGTACATCACCCGTCTGGACAGTTATAATAATTTGTCCTCATATACAACACACAACAAAATAAATATACATCATACGTCTGAACTCCTCCGGCTCTTCTTTGGACTTCGCAACATCCGATAACCTGAACCTGTACACCTCGGTCTAACCCGAGCATTACAAACACCGGGTCAGTCTGGCGAACCAGAGTGAGAAAACTCGCTAAGTTTATATGACATCCATATTGATTTTAAAGTCAAAAATCCTTTTGAAAGAAAAGGATAATAGTAAAGACTAGCCCACACATAAATATGGATGGTTTTTACCTTACTATAACCCAAAACATTTTTGAAATCATATATTTCTCTGATATTATAATAATGTCTAAATACAAGTAAATAGCAATCTAGCGAATAGCTTACATCTCACGCTCCACATATATAGTATACAATCAAAACCGCGGGCTCTTATTGGGGATTGGATTTCCAACTATGACGAGGTATGGAACCACCTTCCGATAGTGTATCTCTAGAGATAAATACACCGGGTTCAACAAGAACGTCTTGCAACCCAGCGCACACATGACCGACCACACATTTCTCTTTGAGTGTATCGAATGTATATCACCAACGGTTGGGAGCTACCCACCGTTTCCCGAAAAGGGACAGCATCGATAGATTAAATAAGCAAATGGAATTTCTCTAGATAGGTGATTATACACCCTAATGTGTGCGACCCACATAGCCATGCTACCTGCCGGATTTTTGCCATTTCCCGGTTGTGAGGCTTGAGGTTTAACATTTCCATTAAAACAACACAATATCTTTGAATGCCACATCATTAGATCTGCCAAATCACTAATTGATGTTCACAAAAATACTCTGGGTGTTTATGCTAAGAGAAGGTGTCTTCTCTGCCACCTACAGAGATACATTTGTAAAAACCAACGTGCGTGATTCTTAAGAAATACTCTGTCAGACATTCATCCATACAAGTAATCCGGGAACAGGATGAACCGAAGGCACCCTCCTACCACATCTTAGGAATTACCCTATAGATCAGTAGCGAGTAGTCCTTGCTAATCCATAGATTTCAACCACGACAGAACCATAATACATCTCTGGTTATAATTTATAAATTAAATTAATATATAATAGACTTTGAAAACTATATGAGTTAACCAGAAATATAAGCAATCCTTCCGTTTTATGAAGATCTATGGTGTTCAATGGCTCCGTCTCGATCAGCATTTGATATGTTCTTAATTTCGTATTTGTTGGTCAGAATGGTTTTCGAATATAATTCAATCTCGGTCTTTCCGTTCCAACAATCGTATAGTTCAGATTTGATAGTCGGTTATTTAACTATCAAATAAACAACCATTCAACCATAAAAATAAAATGAACTCACTGGTTTAGTATTCAACATCCCTTGGCCTTTTTAATTCTAAACTTTTTAATCTTTCAATATTTCAAAACACGGTATTTATTCCTTATTTTAATAAAAGAATATCTGCAAAACCATTTTTAAATACTTTAACATTAATTCATATGTGTATATATATATATCAAACATTTGAGTTCAATCAACTTTCATATAAAAACATCGTTACGAGATTACTTTGATTTTCATTGCTTGGAAACAAAAATCGTCATTTATTTATTTAAAATAAACCCATTCTAAAACTTATATTCTCACTTCGAAATATCATTATATTTTCGCCAATCTCCTTTTGTTTCCTTTATTGGAAATATTTTATTTTATATTCTCAAATTCTTTTTAATTTCTATTACTTAACTTCTATCGATCCATATGATATCAATTCTAATCCACTCGATCATTTCCCATTTTGGAAATCCCGTTTTAATACCTTCATCTCATTTGATTTCCCTATTAATTATTGCCAAATTAAAATCTCCATTTTAGCCTCACATCCTTTTATAAATTCTATTTATAAAACTCAGGTTTTAAAAATAAAACTCTTTTTATCTATCTCTCTTTTCCAAATGTTAAATAAACATTTATTCAATTTATCACATCAACACATAATCTCTATTGTAACCTTGTCATAAAGCTCAATCCAATATAAAATTTATTTCTAACCTCTTATCAAATCTCAACCATATTCCAAATGGTTTACTTACTTAAATGCATTTCATTTAAGAATTAATTACTTAAATTAATAATAATAATTTACTTTATTATTAACCACTGTTGTAGTAGTTAACTTCTTTATTACTAAAATAAAATAATAAATTTTTCTAATTAAAATCTTATTAAAATTAACAAATATTCGTTTAACTCTTTCATTATATTTAACAATAACTAATTTAATTAAATAATTTGTCCTAGTTAAAGTGGTCGATTCATTCAATTCAAAATACGGTTATCTCCTTAACCAATTCCAATTAAATCCTTCCTTCAGATTAATTACTAATATAATTAATTTAAATAAATCCATTTAATCTAACTCTTAACCCTGTTAGGTTAACCTCTGCTTATCTGCTAATAATTCTTATTAACAAAAGAATTTATTTTATAAAACAATTTAATGATTTACTTATAAACTTTATATATACTAAATTATATCTATTTATTTCCTTAAAAATAACTTTTATTCGAATAATTGATTTAAAAATCTATGTTCAGTTATAAACTAAATTTATAACTTCATATCTGTTTATTTACCTTACGGTAAATCAATATTTATAAACAATTGATTTACATGCCATATGCTACCAATCACCCAACCAATAGTGTCCATTGGTTAATAACCAAGCAAATGTTGAATTTAGGTTCAACAATCAATAATCAAATCAATCAGCCAATCATATTGGTTAAACAGTTCATATATTGGTGATATGAAATAAACAATAAATTTGAGGAATCCAGTTGGATCCCTCCAACCTGTTCTCCCCCTGCATCCAAATACGTTATCTCAAATATTATGATTCAATTCAATAAATAGATAAGATAAATAAATGAATAACAGTAATCCAAGCAGTCATATTTTAATTTAATACGTTTATATTGTTATAAATGTACCCAACAAGGTAAGTTACCTCGTTTGGAATTAACCGTTAAAATAACGATTAAATTTTATTTAGATTAAACTACGTTTAATCAACCAATTCAACCAATATATAAATAACAGCAAAAAAACAAACAATTTTCAAGCATAGCACACAAAACAAAACCCGATTTATATAAGATATAAATGGGAAAAAAAACCGAGTGAGTAAACTCACATTGAGTTCCATTTGTTTGTTGTAGCGGTTTGATTACCGTTAAATTAAACAGCGTTTAATTTATTGGTAAATTCCAGTTATCTTCATCTCTGTCCAAAATAGTTCCATCAGGTTGGGTTCGTCGATACAGATCCGTTGCCTCTTTCTTCGTCCTATTTCGCAGTACGTATTAGTATCGAACCCACTATTCTTCATGCACTGTTCAAAACAAATTTTTGGTCCACCATGTTGCAAGCATTTTTGACTCCATTCCATTATTTCACACTGTCCCTCGTGAATACCCCCCAGGCTTCGTTGCTTCCCAATTAATTAACGAGTCTACTCCTTTTCTTTTTCTTTTAATAATCGGTCCACTGGCCCAAATTCTGAATGCGGCCCACGCAGAACACGTCTTCTTCCCCTGATTGTCTGCTCCAACTGGTACACAAATAAAATAACCCAGCTACTTCACAAATCTCGTCAAGATCTCAAGATTTCTTTCCATGTTATTTTATTCCTTCACAATTTCGTTTGAAACTTCCCAGCACATTAAAACATTTCCGAATGCCTTCCCCACAGATCCAAAGTTTTCTTCTCATTCTCATAACCATGCACCCTTCAGCATCCGCCTAAACACGACGCTGCTCTTCCCCGTGCGCAACTGCTCATCCCTTCTTCCACCATCAAAGCATCCTTCAACCTCCACCATACTCTTACGCTCATCCCACCTACGTGCTACGCCCACTAATAACGTGTGTTCATAAACCCAAGCCCCCTCACTGTTTCATGCGAGACCGTTCTCCTTTCATACTTCTCCCATCCGCTACTACGTCACTTCGCACGCTGACCCCCTTTAGTACGCCCTTCACTGCATAAATACATGGCTGCCATTTGTTCCTGACAACACCACTTCGGCGACGAGCGTCACCTCCACTCTTCCACCACACTGTTGAACCGTCACCTCTCAGACCATCGTTGTGCGCCTCCCCCAGGCCGGACCCTCCTCTGACCATCTTCTTAAAATGCTGTGTCACTCCAAAGTCCAACTGCCGAAGCACTACTCCATCATCTCGCGCCCCACACCACAACTGTTTTAGTGTTTCTTTAGGTACAAGCAGTCCACTCCCCATGTCCAATCCTGACCTGACCGGACCGCACTGTCACATGCACGCCTCTTCGACCTCGAAAAGCCTCCAGGCTTCGCACACGACTGTCCGCCACCCCCCGTTCTACATGTCGTTCCTTTTAGCTAATGCAGCTTCGAGTTGCACGAAAAGGATATAAACACGAAGATAGTGTTTTGGCGAGTTTACTGGAATGGGTCTTAGGATTTTTAGTGGATTATTGCTTTTCTTTTTTGTCTTTTTTTCTTAAATGGGGTGGTGGTTTCGTTCTTGCTAGAGAAACGGAATGAAACAAATATATACGTGACGACAAGGAATTGGATTTCCGACTATGAACCGAGGCAAAAGATAGTCCTCAACCGATTCGAGACTCTCTAGCCCGAGCCTCAGGACCCAGACTCAGGTGGGCCCTTGGAGCGACAGGGCCGGTCCACCGATGTGGATTAAAATGCCTGAACACTGCGTTTCCCTGCCCTATGGGGCGTAAGTGAGCCAACTAAATGACTCCATCGGACCCGGATCGTCCGATCAAACCGAGGCGCCTCACAACAGCAACAACCACATAAGTCAAAGTCGTCAGGGCATGTAAAACCACTAACGCCACTTCTAACTAGAAAGAAGCGCATGCCCTCCCTGAGGTCCTTCTCCCGTTTTTGGTTCATACCGGGTGTGAAACTCGCGCGAAGTAAACGTTACACAAAGCTACGCCACAAAGGCCGTGCTTCGATCATCAACCACAAGACTTTTCTTTTCAATAGAAGCCTTGATCATTCGCCACTTATGCATGCCACACAGGCAATTCACTCTATGCGTTTGATTTCCATCAGTATATAACCCCTGAGCTCGTACGTCTCAGAGAACGGCGTTAAGCAAGAGAATAAATTCTCCGCCGCCAAACATATATATATTTAATAGAAATCAATCAAACAGACTAAAATCCAATGTCAGACACACAGTCCATTTAAAAGTCCGTTCTGGGTCTGAACGAAACCGGAGGCACCTAGTACCCCGCATATCCACCGATCTCCAAGTACGTCTGGACGATCACCAACTGTTTCCATCTTCTTGGGTGTACAGGCCAATCAAGATCATCATTAATTATCCAAACGACGTGAAGACCTCCGCTCTTCGACCACCGTCTTCATCTTTGACACCACGTCGAATCAGTTATTCAGAATGGGATAAACCCGGTCTTTCTGAATAACTCGCGTATATATATATAATAAACACGTGTTACACAAACACAACATACGCCTCATTCCAATTCAGAATATTCTTTTATTCAAATATTCTTATATTTTGAGAAAGGTTCTCACTAATTTTATCAGAGATAAATCCTTTAGATTTATTCTTTAATCTCCTTTGAATATCAATTCAAACTAGTCGGGATTAGCTAACCACACCGAAGTAATCATTTATTTTAATATTTCAATCCCAACCTATTCATCCCATGAAGTAAACTGGTCGTACTTCATATCTAACACCACGGTCTTATCGGTAAATTCAATTACCATTTCACGTTCAAATCTAATTAAAGATTTAACTATCGCCTGGAGCAAAACTGGTTGTACTCCATTTTCGATCTTTTCAATCTAATTAATGATTCATTAAAACTCCACTTAGTTTTAATCTTTGACTGGGTTAAAGAATTAGTGTCATTTAAAACACGGTTCACGAAAAACCCAAAATCACATTCCACTAATTATCGGGTTAAAGAGCAAGTGTTATTTAAAACACTATTCACGATAAACCTAAAAATCAATATCAATTCAATTCCAAATAAATATTATTTAATTGGTACACTTCATTAAATCTAAATAAAAAGATTTAATCCTTTCTCAACTGGGCTTAAGAACAGTGTAAATGAAGACACCATTCACGATAAACCGAAATCACATTTGATATTAAATACAAGACTCTGAACAGAAAATATATCGGCTTATATTCAACATCAAATTCTACGACCAACAAATATCGTATTGGAAATAACGATATATATATATCTTTCAAATTTCCATAACAACATCTGTATAATCACGAAATCCAACATCGAAATATTCCAAAGACAATTTCGATTCAAATCCGTTCCAATTCAATTATCGGAAGTTCTGGTTATATTTCAAAACCATTTCAAACTCACTTTATTTATTTTAAAAATAAATAAATTACTATTCTAGTTCAAAACTAGTTCATTTCGATAAAAATCTATTTTTATCTTTTCAAATATGGTGTTTTTCATCCCAATTCTTCAGAAATCATTTCTTATGATTTTACACAAATTATTACTATTTTTAATAATTTTATCAAGGCCCGTACAGTCGATTTCCATCAACGGCCATCGAACTGCACTTACAGCGACCTTTTTCAAATTTGATTTGGACATAATTCCAAATCCAACTGTTAGATTTCTAATTTCTCACATTCGTTAGAAAGCTCTTTTTGATACGAACCCAATGGTTCCGGTTTTAGGAGAATCCGACGGTCGGATCTCCCGCAATATCCATTTGAAGTCAATGGTCGAAATTCACGAACTACCGCAGCACGACGCGTTCTATTCGGGCCATTATATTATATATATAATATATATAATATATACTTCGTCGATTTTAATTCAAAACGTGCTTTATAAATCGTTTTAAATTCATTTTCAAAACGGTTTCAACTTCATATTCAATTTCAAATCAAAATTGAATCTTCCAATATAATTTCGTTTTAAATTCATTTCAAATCGATTTCAACTCAATTTCAATTTAATTCGAATTCAATTTCTTTCGATTTCAATTCGAATTCATTTCTATTCAATTTCAATTCGAATTCATTTCTATTCAATTTCAATTCGAATTCATTTCAATTCAATTTAATTCAAATTTCAATTCTTTTCAAAATTTCAGATTTTGAAATCACTTTCGATATTCGTTATAAAATGAATAAAATCGATATAAGTATCGTTCACGTCAAAATGGCATCAATCTAATCAACACGGCTTCATATATTTCTTATTTTCAAATATTCTATTTCAAATATTTCTATTTCAAATATGGAATGAGGCCCAATCAATTACCATACAATGTTAATTATATGGATTTTCTACCACACATGTATACAATAACAACGATGAATAATCAACCATCATCCAAAGTGCATTCTACACTGTATAAGCATCAAATGTAGATATTCAACGCTTATAACAGTCTGTCAACCAATCGATCGACATACAACTAAACAATCGGGATTAGTGTACGTCAAATATCATCCCAATACCCGTGTGGGGTTTCAAACAATCAAACACAGATTTTATTTGTGCAGTTGGGCGATGTGTAAAATTTATCGTCCCAATCAATATCAGTCAAATGTGTGTATATAAACAAATCATCCGATTTGTTTATTTTTATTTCATTTCATATACACGTTAAAAATTCTATTTTTAACTATAAAATATTTTTAACTATATAAATATTTTATTTCATTTCACATCACATCACACAATCAACTACACATCAAAATCAAACAACCAAGCATACAAGCCGTCCATGGTCTGTGGACGACGGGTGTCGGGTGCTACTAAACACCGTCTGCATCCTAGTATATATATATATAACTAGAAAATAAAATTAAAAGGTGAGAAGTTCTCACAGATTAGCTAATCCAATCCAACGACTCTTCATATGTAGAAAATCTTCGTCTTCTCGACTTTTGTCACTTCCACCATCCGTGTTCGCTACATATATAAAAATCATATCTTTATTATCGCCACTATATGAAAATCATATTTTTATTATCGCCACTATATAAAAATCATATTTTTATTATCGACGCTATGTAAAAATCATATTTTTATTATTGCCACTATATAAAAATCATATTTTTATTATCGACGTATTTTATACTTCTTATAAAAATATGACATTTTCATATTTAAAAATCTCGACTTTTCTATTTTAAAAATATCATCTTCTTTATTTTGCTAGAAATTCTATTTTTACTTCCATTTCAAATAAATATATATTTTCAAATCACTTTCATTTTAAAGATCTTATTTTTATCTAAAAATCATTCATGTAAAAATCCAATATTTACATTGTGAAACATATAGGAAAAATCCAATCTTTTCTACTAATGTTCATATAGGAAAAATCAATTCTTTTCGCTGGTGTTCATACAAGAAAAATCGATTCTTTTAGCGAATAAAAAATCCAATTCTATTTTAATAAAAGTAATAAATAAAATAAGATACAACTTACAGTTTGAAGTTTTGGAGAGGGGAGGGCTTCTGCAGTGGCGTTGAGGGTGTCGAGGGGAGCGACGACGTCTGTTTTTGGTTGTGGTGTGCGTGGTGGCGCGTCGGAGTGGAGCGTGGGGGTCAGATCGAGGCGGTGGCTGGTTGGACGGGGTGTGGGTCCAGGGGGAGGCGGTGCAACTCGAATTCGGTGGAGGGGGCTAGGGCTCGCGGTGGAAAGGGGGGCGGGGCTCGCTGTAATCGAGAGAAGTAGGGGAGAGCAGCGAGAGGCGGAGGGGAAAGGAGGGAGGGGGTTGCGCGAGCGTCAGGTCTTGGTTGGTGGGGGGCTTCTCCGACGAGGCGGTGGCCAGCGACGGGGTGGCGTGGCGGCGCTGCTCCGTTCTCTTCCCTCTTTTTTTTATTTATGAAATGGATCGGGTTTGAAATCAAGGGGGGGGGGTAGTTGACCAGAAAGGAGAGAGAATGAAGAAGGGAGGAGTTATTTTATTATTTTTAATTTCAAAAAGGTATCTTCTTATTTCGGACTCAGAATCAAGCCCTCCGCCTGTCGTCCATAGCTAATTACCCCCATTCCGAACACAATGGGATATGTATCGTAAGCTGATACGATCGTTTCGATCAGTTTTCGTCAAAATCAACATATAACTCTATATATTGAATTTGAACGCGCATTTCAATTTACCGGGGTCACACACTAACTCGAAAAATTCCCAAAAAATATTTTCTAGCTTCATATTGACGATATGGTCCTAAGAAAACTAGTTTCGTCAAATTCTGAGACCGTTTGAAAAATGGCCATTTTCCAGTCGATTAAAATCAACTGAAACTGGTCAAACACGTTTTCTTTTTCCACGCTCACATATTGATTCGAAAAATTATGAAATTTGAAACCTAGCAATAACTTTACATCACGGACCCAACAAAAGTGGTTTCGTCGAAATCCGAGGTCGTTTGCAAAATCTCCATTTTTAAGGGCCTGAATTCCATAGCGACTATTCAGAATTTTCAACTGGACATATCTTTTGATTCCCGCTATGAAATTTTGATTTGTCGGATTCGTTGGAAAGATATTCATAATTAGATCCCATTATCTTTGGTTTTGCTAAAATCCGGTTTATTTTGCACCCGTTACATTCATTTGAATTTTGAAATCGAATTATCGAACTACCGCGCCATTTTCAATTCCTTTTATAAATATAAATAATTATTTATTTTCTAACGACGAACTATATAGTATATACGTTCGAATTATATTCAAAATAAATTTCTCGTCGATATTATTTAAAATAATTCATTTTAAATAATCAAAATTCGCTAAAATTGCCAAAATAAAAATTTTAAACTGGCCCAGATTTCCGGGTTATTACAATCTCCCCACTTAAAACTTTTCGTCCCCGAAAAGGAACAAAGCCGAAAGTTGTTTTAGAAACCAACTCAACTTTCTTTATTTTCGTTACGGCCTAAGTTCTTCAACTTTTCAGTTTTTAAGAACTTTTCAAATTTTTCAAAAATTTGGCTAACACCCTAAATTTTCGAAAAATTTCGCCATAACCTCCCCTGCACCGGGAGCACGGGAAAATCCCGAAATTTCCATACAGGCCTTCTGATCTCAAAAAGAAAAAGCCAAGCGGCTAGCCAATTGGCTCATAAAATCATCATCACCCAAACAAAATAGTAAATTATGGTAAACATGTACCTATTTGTCGGGCAAACAATTTTATTCTTCTGCTCTAGCCTCTTTGCTATGACCTGTTCAATGTAAGTACATGTATATGCAAGCAAATGCGACAAATTTTCAATACAATTTACTATTTGACACAATTTGGCTAAATGGTTAAAAATTTAATTAATCAAGCCATAACCAAACAACACAACCATCAATCAATTAGTTGGTTATCATTTCAAATGCATAACTTTGATATATAGTCAAAAATCACATTTTGGTGCCAAATCACAACAATAAGCCCTATCTAGTTTCGGTTCTCACACCAGTCAATTGGAAATATATAGAAATCTCACTTTCGTCACACGAACATAAATTCTAATGATGGAGCTCCATCATCAAAATCATCTCCGGGCGATTAGAGTGTAATTCTATATCTATCTAGTATATTAAAACTTTAAATACATGTTTGCAAGGCGTATATGCAAAATCTTTATATACTGGACTGTCCAAATCAATACAAATAAATAATCAAATAGGGAAAATTGATTTAAATTTTCAGAACAAATTTTGTTTTCATTTCTAAAAAAGAATACTCTTCACACTCGTTCTAGGATACCACTGATCCCATCTCTAACGAGTCATTCCAATTGGATATTACTAATCCAATATCTGATGAATTCTTTCGTATGGTTCTAATGGGTCTTGTTCTCTGAGCTTTGTAAACCAAAGCTCTGATACCAAATGTGACGATAAGGAATTGGATTTCCATCTATGAACCGAGGCAAAAGATAGTCCTCAACCGATCCGAGACACTCTAGCCCGAGCCTCAGGACCCAGACTCAGGTGGGCCCTTGGAGCGACAGGGCCAGTCCACCGATGTGGATTAAAATGACTGAACACTGCGTTTCCCCGCCCTATGGGGCGTAAGTGAGCCAACTAAATGACTCCATCGGACCCGGATCGTCCGATCAAACCGAGGCGCCTCGCAACAGCAACAACCACATAAGTCAAACTCGTTAGGGCGTGTAAAACCACTGACGCCACTTCTAACTAGAAAGAAACGCATGCCCTCCTTGAGGTCCTTCTCCCATTTTTGGTTCATACCGGGTGTGAAACTCGCGCGAAGTAAACGTTACACAAAGCTACGCCACAAATGCCGTGCTTCGATCATAAACCACAAGACTTTGCTTTTCAACAGAAGCCTTGATCATTCGCCACTTAGGCATGCCACACAGGCAATTCACTCTATGCTTTTGATATCCATCAGTATATAACCCCTGAGCTCGTACGTCTCAGAGAAGGGCGTTAAGCAAGAGAATAAACTCTCCGCCGCCAAACAGATATATATTTAATAGAAATCAATCACACAGACTAAAATCCAATGTCATACACACAGTCCATTTACAAGTCCGTACTGGGTCTGAACGAAACCGGAGGCACCTAGTACCCCGCATATCCATTGATCTCCAAGTACGTCCAGACGATCACCAACTGTTTCCATCTTCTTGGGTGTACAGGCCAATCAAGATCACCAGTAATTATCCAAACGACGTGAAGACCTCCGGTCTTCGACCACCGTCTTCATCTTTGACACCACGTCGAATCAGTTATTCAGAATGGGATAAACCCGGTCTTTCTGAATAACTCGCGTATATATATAATAAACACGTGTTACACAAACACAACATACGCCTCATTCCAATTTAGAATATTCTTTTATTCAAATATTCTTATATTTTGAGAAAGGTTCCCATTAATTTTATCAGAGATAAATCCTTTAGATTTATTCTTTAATCTCCTTTGAATATCAATTCAAACTAGTCGGGATTAGCGAACCACACCGAAGTAATCATTTATTTTAATTTCCCAATCCCAACCTATTCATCCCATGAAGTAAAACTGGTCATACTTCATATCTAACACCACGGTCTTATCGGTAAATTCAATTACCATTTCACGTTCAAATCTAATTAAAGATTTAACTATCGCCTGGAGCAAAACTAATGGTACTCCATTTTCGATCTTTTCAATCTAATTAAAGATTCATTAAAACTCCACTTAGTTTTAATCTTTGACTGGGTTAAAGAATTAGTGTCATTTAAAACACGGTTCACGATAAACCCAAAATCACATTCCATTAATTATCGGGTTAAAGAGCAAGTGTTATTTAAAACACTGCTCACGATAAACCCAAAAATCAATATCAATTCAATTCCAATTAAATATTATTTAATTGGTACACTTCATTAAATCTAAATAAAAAGATTTAAACCTTTCTCAACTGGGCTTAAGAACAGTGTAAATGAAGACACCATTCACGACAAACCCAAATCACATTTGATATTAAATACAAGGCTCTGAATAGAAAATATATCGGCTTATATTCAACATCAAATTCTACGACCAACAAATATCGTATTGGAAATAATGATATATATATATATATATCTTTCAAATTTCCATAACAACATCTGTATAATCACGAAATCCAACATCGAAATATTCCAAAGAAAATTTCGATTCAAATCCGTTCCAATTCAATTATTGGAAATTCTGGTTATGTTTCAAAACCATTTCAAACTCACTTTATTTATTTTAAAAATAAATAAATTACTATTTTAGTTCAAAACTAGTTCATTTCGATAAAAATCTATTTTCATCTTTTCAAATATGGAGTTTTTCATCCCAATTCTTCACAAATCATTTCTTATGATTTTACACAAATTATTACTATTTTTAATAATTTTATCAAGGCCCGTACAGTCGATTTCCATCAACGGCCATCGAACTGCACTTACAGCGACCTTTTTCAAATTTGATTTGGACATAATTCCAAATCCAACATTTAGATTTCTAATTTCTCACATTCGATTGAAAGCTCTTTTCGATACGAACCCAAAGGTTCTGGTTTTAGGAGAATCCGATGGTCGGATCTCCCGCAATATCCATTTGAAGTCAATGGTCGAAATTCACGAACTACCGCAGCGCGGCGCGTTCTATTCGGACCATTATATTATATATATATAATATATATAATATATACTTCGTCGATTTCAATTCAAAACGTGCTTTATAAATCGTTTTAAATTCATTTTCAAAACGGTTTCAACTTCATATTCAATTTCAAATCAAAATTGAATCTTCCAATATAATTTCGTTTTAAATTCATTTCAAATCGATTTCAACTCAATTTCAATTTAATTCGAATTCAATTCCTTTCAATTTCAATTCGAATTCAATTTTATTCAGTTTCAATTCGAATTCATTTCTATTCAATTTCAATTCGAATTCATTTCTACTCAATTCGAATTCATTTCTATTCAATTTAATTCGAATTTCAATTCCTTTCAAAATTTCAGATTTTGAAATCACTTTCGATATTCGTTATAAAATGAATAAAATCGATATAAATATCGTTCACGTCAAAATGGCGTCAATCTAATCAACACGGCTTCATATATTTCTTATTTTCAAATATTCTATTTCAAATATTTCTATTTCAAATATTTCTATTTCAAATATGGAATGAGGCCCAATCAATTACCATATAATGTTAATTATATGGATTTTCTACAACACATGTATACAATAACAACGATGAATAATCAACCATCATCCAAAGTGCATTCTACACTGTATAAGCATCAAATGTAGATATTCAACGCTTATAACAGTCTGTCAACCAATCGATCGACATACAACTAAACAATCGGGATTAGTGTACGTCAAATACCATCCCAATACCCGTGTGGGGTTTCAAACAATCAAACACAGATTTTATTTGTGCAGTTGGGCGATATGTAAAATTTATCATCCCAATCAATATCAGTCAAATGTGTGTATATAAACAAATCGTCCGATTTGTTTATTTTTATTTCATTTCATATACACGTTAAAAATTCTATTTTTAACTATAAAATATTTTTAACTATATAAATATTTTATTTCATTTCACATTACATCACACAATCAACTACACATCAAAATCAAACAACCAAGCATACAAGCCGTCCATGGTCTGTGGACGACGGGTGTCGGGTGCTACAAAACACCGTCTGCATCCTAGTATATATATATAACTAGAAAATAAAATTAAAAGGTGAGAAGTTCTCACAGATTAGCTAATCCAATCCCACGACTCTTCATATGTAGAAAATCTTCGTCGTTCTCGCCTTTTGTCACTTCCACCATCCGTGTTCGCTACATATATAAAAATCATATTTTTATTATCGCCACTATATGAAAATCATATTTTTATTATGGCCACTATATAAAAATCATATTTTTATTATCGACGCTATATAAAAATCATATCTTTATTATCGCCACTATATAAAAATCATATTTTTATTATCGACGTATTTTATACTTCTTATAAAAATATGACATTTTCATATTTAAAAATCTCGACTTTTCTATTTTAAAAATATTATCTTCTTTATTTTGCTAGAAATTCTATTTATATTTCCATTTCAAATAAATATATATTTTCAAATCACTTTCATTTTAAAGATCTTATTTTTATCTAAAAATCATTCATGTAATCCAATATTTACATTGTGAAACATATAGGAAAAATCCAATCTTTTCTACTAATGTTCATATAGGAAAAATCAATTCTTTTCGCTGGTGTTCATACAAGAAAAATCGATTCTTTTAGCGAATAAAAAATCCGATTCTATTTTAATAACAGTAATAAATAAAATAAGATACAACTTACAGTTTGAAGTTTTGGAGAGGGGAGGGCTTCCGCAGTGGCGTTGAGGGTGTCGAGGGGAGTGGCGACGTCTGTTTTTGGTTGTGGGGTGCATGGTGGCGTGTCGGAGTGGAGCATGGGGGTCAGATCGAGGCGGTGGCTGGTTGGACGGGGTGTGGGTCCAGGAGGAGGCGGCGCAGCTCGAATTCGGTGGAGGGGGCAAGGGCTCGCGGTGGAAAGGGGGGCGGGGCTCGCTGTAATCGATAGAAGTAGAGGAGAGCAGCGAGAGGCGGAGGGGAAAGGAGGGAGGGGGTTGCGCGAGCGTCAGGTCATGGTTGGGGGGCTTCTCCGACAAGTCGGTGACCAACGACGGGGTAGCGTGGCGGCGCTGCTCCGTTCTCTTCCCTCTTTTTTTTATTTCTGAAATGGTCGGGTTTGAAATCAAGGGAGGGGGGTAGTTGACCAGAAAGGAGAGAGAATGAAGAAGGGAGGAGTTATTTTATTATTTTTAATTTCAAAAAGGTATCTTTTTATTTCGAACTCAGAATCAAGCCCACCGCCTGTCGTCCATAGCTAATTACCCCCAACATAATGGGATATGTATCGTAAGCTGATATGATCGTTTCGATCAGTTTTCGTCAAAATCAACATATAACTCTATATATTGAATTTGAATGCGCATTTCAATTTACGGGGGTCACACACTAACTCAAAAAATTCCCGAAAAATATTTCCTAGCTTCATGTTGATGATACGGTCCTAACAAAACTAGTTTTGTTAAATTTTGAGACCGTTTGAAAAATGGCCATTTTCCAGTCGATTAAAATCAACTGAAACTGGTCAAACACGTTTTCTTTTTCCACGCTCACATATTGATTCGAAAAATTATGAAATTTGAAACCTAGCAATAACTTTACATCACGGACCCAACAAAAGTGGTTTAGTCGAAATCCGAGGTCGTTTGCAAAATCTCCATTTTTAAGGGCCTGAATTCCATAGCGACTATTCAGAATTTTCAACTGGACATATCTTTTGATTCCCACTATGAAATTTTGATTTGTCGGATTCATTGGAAAGATATTCACAATTAGATCCCATTATTTTTGGTTTCGTTAAAATCCGGTTTATTTTGCACCCGGTACATTCATTTGAATTTTGAAATCGAATTATCGAACTACCGCGCCATTTTCAATTCCTTTTATAAATATAAATAATTATTTATTTTCTAACGACGAACTATATAATATATACGTTCGAATTATATTCAAAATAAATTTCTCGTCGATATTATTTAAAATAATTCATTTTAAATAGTCAAAATTCGCTAAAATTGCCAAAATAAAAATTTTAAACTGGCTCAGATTTCTGGGTTATTAATATATATATATATATATATATATATATAGGGCGAGAACCGTGGTGGCCCCGCTTTGGTCGGTTTTCAAGGCACAGTATTAAACAACTTGGTAGGCAAGGAAGACAATGTTTACATCGTACAACGTAGGTCGGGGTTGCGGAAGTAGCTGGGCTTATTTTATTTCATGTATACAGGCGACGCAGTGTGTTTTCTTATCACATAAACATAGGATAAGTGAGGCAAAAATAGATGTTCGTGTTTCTTTTCATAGCTGCTTGCAGTGTTTTAAATTTTACTTTGCAGCAGAAAAGATATTACATTCAGGGTGTACAGTGTGTTATGCGTTGGAAACATGCTAATTACAGAAGTAGGCTGGGCATGCATTCACTTCTTATTTCAATGGCCTGCGCTGTGTTTTCCTTTCCTCTACGTGATTGAAAGGGGACCGCACACATAGGCATGCCCAGGCCTATACGTTTTAGAGTGCATACTTTCTACTTTCATGTGTTGTTATACATATAGAGGGAGATATTTTCATGGATATGAATGCTGTCTTTCAATTACAGGGGTAGCGTAGTAGTTAAGGGCTGAAAACAAAACATTAGGTACCTGTTGCATGACATTTCCCTTCACTAGGGGAGCGACTGAAAATATAGATAAATAGAAGCTAGAAGCCAGATGTATGATTTTTTTTCAAGTATGAAGCATTTTTTTCCGTTTGCTACGGTTATTTTATTCTACCGTGTGTTACTGTTAACCGCTGTTTCTGCTAACCTTTTAGTATACGCACAATTACACACAATCCCAAATGCAATGAAAATAGATGTACCGCCGCATCTTAACATTCCAGTCCCAAAAAAAAAAATTGTTGAAAACCGATTTCGTTTGCACAACAGTGTTATTTTAATTTATCAGTTCTTCTTTAAATTTTGCGCACCGATAAAACAACTCTGATTGGCTTCAAACTGGAATTTTAACAATAATTAATTATACGCATTCCAATAAAAATCGTTTTGTCTAAAACAAAGGTTGTTTGAAAATAAATCATTTCTGAGGCACATACAATAATGATAAAATATATATAAATTCCAAAACAATATTTAAAATAATAAATTAAATTAAATATCTGACCATCGAAAATACGGGACGTTACATCCTTTGATTAAGATATGGGTTTACCGATTTGTTGAGATAATTTGGATATAAATTATCTTCGGATATTTGATATGAATTTTTTTGGCGTAAATGTATAATATTTGAGGAATTTGGAAGATATTATTATTATATTGTTATTCCACTTATAGTTTGAAGTGACCCGAACCTTCCCGTGAAGGGAAGCCCAGATTGAGTTGAGAACAAGACGAATCAGAACACAAACAGAAGAGCATTTCATTGCTTATTACAACAATTCCATCAGAATACAAGAATATACAGAGTATGAATAAATATTATACATCAGAAAAATATCAGAGATTACAATACATTACTGCAGCGTAAAATAATACAAAACATAACTGATATAAATACACGGATACAGAGCTTTCAGAATATCACTTCAACTATTAACCAAGATCCTGCGAATATAAATCTGCAAAACCAAAATTACTAGCTGCCCGTGTGGAAATAAGGGCACCCAGAGTATAGGTTAAAACAATAAACTCCAAGTCAGTCATGTGACTGTTGTGAGAATTAAAACAGTTATCATCTTGGTTTTAAAGTAAGGTAAATCAAGGGACCACGCCGTATAACATGGAATGGGTTTCCTTCCAAGAATACCAGTGCATAAAACATCAGTGCAATGCTAAATAAAGAATAATGAAGATATTATAAGACTCGGGTCCCATCGCACAATGCAACTTAAGCCGAAGGATAGAGTTTTTACCTTATAATAGCCAACAATACTCGGTATGTGAAATTTCATATTTTACTATTACTATAAGTATATAGTGTCAAAACAATTTCAACCATAAGTATCAATCATAGACGGCATGAGTGCCGCATCCCACTATGTCGCCATACTAGGCTCTATAATCAAAACCGCAAAGTCTCGTATTGGAAGTTGGATTTCCGTCTGTGAACCAAGGCAAGGGATCGTCCTTACCGCTTCGAGACAATCTGTCCTACCATGTCTCAGGATCAGAACGCATTGACCCTTGGATCTTCAGGGCCGGTCCACATGGACTGGATTAAAAAGCCTGAACACTACATTTCCCCGCCCAATTGGGCGTAAACTGGTCATACCTCGACCAGACCATCGGTCCCGGATCGACTGATAAAACTGAGGCGCCTCGCTATCCATCATCCGCATAAGTAAAATGTCAGGGCTAGTAAAACGCTGACACCACTCCTAGCAAGAAGGAAACACATGCCCTCCCTGCAGTCCTCTCCCGTTTCTGGTTCACACCGGGGTGTGAGGCTCGCGAATTAACGACACACAAAGTTACGCTATATCAAAGCCGTGCTTTGATCATCAACAACAAGACTCTGCTTTTCAACAGAAGCCTTGATCATTTGCATCTCAGCATGCCACACAGGCAATTCACGCTATGCAACCGATGTTTATCAATCACACAGAATGAAATCCGATGTCAGACACACATCCATTTACGAGTTCGTTCTGGGTCTGAACGAAACCGGAGGCGCCTTATTCCTCCCCCATATGTCCAATAAAGGGGAGAGGCCCTCGCATATCCATCGATCTCCAAGTACGTCTGGATGATCACCACTTATTACCTTGTCTTGGGTGTACAGCCCAATCAAGACATCAGTAATCATCCAAATGATGTGAAGACCTCCGGTCTTCAACCACCGTCTTCATCCTTGACATATCGTCGAATCAGTTATTCAGAACGGGATAAACCCGGCCTTTCTGAATAAATCGCGTATATAATAAATAAGTGCTATAAAAACACAACATACGCCTCATTCCAATCCAGAATATTCCTTTATTCAAATATTCTTATACTTTGGGAAAGGTTCCCATTAATTTTATCAAAGATAAATTCTTTAAATTTATTCTTTAATCTTCCTCTGGATATCATTTCAATCTAATTAAAGATGCATTAAAACTCCACTTGGTTTTAATCTTCCCAAAAATCAATATTAACGATTGTTTAACTTGGGAAACCATATCCTATCTTTAAATGGGTTAAAGAACCAATGTCCTTTAAAACACGGTTCACGATAAACCCAAAATCACATTCCATTCCATCATCCTTTAACTGTAAATTAGCAAGTGAACAGTTCCCTAATTATTGACCCCAAAGGCTGAAACCAACATCAAATCAATACCTAGGAAACCATTCAACTTAACTAACCTCCAGTTAGTTTCTAACTTTCTTAACTCCATTGGGTCTAAGAACAGTATTATTAAAGACACCATTCATGACAACCCAAAATCACATTCCATTTACAATGGAATCTTCATGGAAAACAAATCGATATATATAATCGATATAAACTTCCATATCCAACCGATAATATCAATGGAATAATGACAAGATCTTTTAAATTCCATATATAATAACCGTCTTCCTCTACAAAAACTTACTTCGATTATTACCAAATCGAATTCCATTCAATTCCAATTTAATATGTTAAATTGGAAAACTTTACTTTGGGAAATCTCCTTTAAATCTTAACAAAAGATTTATAAATTCCAAATCCCATTTCACTGTAAATCGGGTTAAAAAACGAATGTCGCTAAAACACAGTTCACAACAAACCCAATTCACATTCCATCAGTCTCTAACCGTAAATTAGTAAAAGAACAATTCCCTAAGTGTTAACCCTAAGGCCAAAACCAACATCAGATCAATACCCAGGAAACCATTCAACTTAACTAATCTCCAGTCAGTTTCTAATTTTCTTAACTCCATTGGCTTTAAGAATAGTATTATTAAAGATACCATTCACGACAAACCCAAAATCCAATTTGACATTAAATACAAGGCTCTGAATAGAAAATATATCGGCTTATATTCAATATCAAATTCTGAAATCAACAAATATAGTATTGGAATAACGATATATCTATATCTTCAAAATTCCTCCACAATATCCGCACAATCACAGAATCCGATATCGAAATATTCCGAAGATAATTTCGATTTAAATCCATTCCAATTCATATATTGGAAATCCTGGTTATTTTTAAAACCATTTCAAATCAAATTTACTTATTTCTAAAAATAAATAAATTATTTTTCTAGTTCGTAACTAATTCATTTCGATAAAAATATATTTTTATAATACGTATTTTTTCATCCTAATTCTTTCCAAATCATTTATTATGATATTACAAAAATTATTGATATTTTTAAAAAATTTATCAAGGCCCGTACAGTCGATTTCCATAAACGGCCATCAAACTGCACTTACAGCAACCTTTTCCAAATTTGATTTGGACATAATTCCAAATCCAAATGTTAGATTTCAAATCTCTAATATTCGTTAGAAATCTCTTTTCGATACGAACCCAACGGTTCCGGTTTTAGGAGAATTTGACGGTTGGATCTCCCGTAATGTCCGTTCGAAGTCAATGGTTGAAATTCACGAACTGCCGCAACGTGGCGCGTTCTATTCAGGCCATTATATATATATATAATATATATTATATATATTTCATCGATTTACTTTTAAAACGTATTTTATAAATCGTTTTCAAAATGATTTCAACTTCATATTCAATTTCGAATCAAAATTGAATATTCCATATCATCAATATATAAATGATGATACTTTCAAAACATTATATTTCGAAATCATTTACTTTTCGATATTCATTATAAAATGAATAAAATCGATATAAATGTCGTTCACGTCAAAATGGCGTCTACCTAATCAACACGGCTTTATATATTTAAATATATTCGTGTCCATCCCAAATCGGACATCAAAATTAAATTTTGATCTTTTACTGAATGTTATTTTAAAATATTCATCATTTTAAAATAATCGTTATTTTAAAATATTCATTCCTTTCTGAACTGGAATCAGACACACATGTACATAACAACAACCAAACACAATCAACCGTCATCCAAAGTGCATTCTACACTACATAAGCGTCAAATAGAAATATTTAACGCTTACACAGCTTGTCAATCAATCGATCGACATACAACTAAATATTGGGATTAGTGTATGTCATATATCATCCCAATACCCGTGTGGGGTTTCAATCAACAAATAATGAATTTTATTTGTGCAGTTGGGCGATGTGTAAAATTTATCGTCCCAATCAATATCAGTCAAATGTGTGTACTTAAACAAATCGTCCGATTTGTTTATGAATATTTATTTTATTCATATACACGTTAAAAATTATATTTTTAACTATAAAATATTTTATTCCATTCCACATCACACAATCAATTTTCACAACAATATCAATCAAACAAACACCTCGTACATGGTCTGTGGACGACGGGTGTCGGGTGCTGCTAAGTACCGTCTGCATCCTAGTATATATTTTAACTAGAAAATAAAATAAAAGTGAGAAGTTCTCACCTTTGGGTTCCACTCCGCCAGTCTTTCTTTCTGAACTGTTTGGATTTGTTCGAAATTCCAACGCATCTTTTTCACGCTGTTCATATATAAAAATCATATTTTTATCGCCTCATTTCAATAAATAAAAATCATATTTTTATTTCTACTTCATATATTTTCCCAACACTTCTTTCTATATAAAAATTATATTTTTATATTTCTACCTCTTATATAAAGATCGAATTTTTATTTTGCTACAACATATATAAAAATCCCACCTTTGTAATAACCCTGATATCTAGGCCAATTTAAAAATTTTATTTTGACAATTTTAGTGAATTTTGAATATTTAAAATGAATTATTTTAAATAATAACGACGAGAAATTTATTTTGAATAGAATTAGAATGTATATATTTATATAGCTCGACGTTAGAATATAAATATTTTATTTTAATTATATAACGTGCCTGAAATGGCGCATTAGTTCGAAAATTCGATTTCAAAATTCAAATGAATGCGCAAGATGCAAAATAAGCTGGACTTTAGCGAAACCAAAAATATTAGAATCTAATTGAGGATATATTTCCAACGAATCCGAAAAATTGTAATTTCATAGCGGGGATAAAAAGTTATGTCCAGTTGAATTTTCAGAATATTCGCTATGGAATTCTGGCTCGTAAAAATGGAAATTTTGCAAACGACCTCGGTTTTCGACGAAACCACTTTTGTTGGATCCGTGATGTCAAGTTATTGCTAGATTCCAAAATTCGTAATTGTTCGAATCAATATGTGAGCGTGGCGATGTAAAACGCGATTGACCAGTTTTTGTTGATTTTAATCGACTGGAAAATGGCCATTTTTCAAACGGTCTCTGAATTTGACGAAATTAGTTTTGTTAGAACTGTATCATCAATACGAAGCTAGAAAATATTTTTCAGGAATTTTTAGAGTCCGTATGTGTCCCCGGAAAATTGAAATGTACATTCAAAATTGAATATATAGATTTATATTTTAATTTCAGCAAAAACTAAACGAAACAGCCGAACTGGCTTACGAAACATATCCCATTGTTTAGAATGGGGGTATTTGGCTAGGGGCGACATTCGTTGGATTGGAATTGGAGTTTGAATGGATAAACAAGTAATTTGGAAAATTAAATAACCTAAAATAATATAAAATAAATATAAAACCCTAGAAAAGTCCAACCCTTCTCCCTTATAGTAGAAACGCGCCACCCCGTTTTTTAAAAACCAACGAACGAAAGTTTGCCAAACAAAATCCCAAGTCTCTCCCCCCTCATGCAGAATTAAACCCCAATTTCTAGATGAAAACCTGTGAGTTGCAAATCTGTACGAGTTTGAGGTGTTCTTGCTTCTTCAATCGTTCAATCTCTAGGCTCCATTCGCCGTCGTTTCGTGGCAGATTCCGGCTCTAGGCGGCGTTCGAGCTGGATGAGAAGGGGTGGCACGGGAAGCTGTCGAGGCGGACTTCGAGGTGGCGCGGTTGGATCGGGTCCAAGGCTATCGTACGGTGTGCGAAGTCCAACCCTAAGAGTGAAGGTTTCTTCGAAGAGGGATATCCGCTGTTACGGGGAAGACAAAGAGGAAAGGGTAACGTTTTTTCCCTTTGTTATAAATGTTGTTAATTAATTTAAATTAGTTATATATTTAAACTATCCAATGATTTTTATTATAAATAGTACTGATTTAAAATAAAAATTGAATTATATATATATATAACTTTGTAAAATAAAAATAGAATTTTATATATATAACTCTGTAACATAAAAATATGGTTTTTAAATTTATATAACAATCTTTTTGAAAATGAAGGTAACATTGATTTTAAAATAAAATTTGCATTGTCTTAAAATTAAAATTAACGTTGTTTTTAAAATATATATAATAGCCAAATAGAAATATGATTTTTATATTACAGAAAGAATAAAAATATGATTTATATATTTCAGAAAGAATAATAATATGATTTTTATATCATAGGAAGAATAAAAATATGATTTTTATAGCGATGTTGAATATATAAAAATATGATTTTTATAGCGATGTTGAATATATAAAAATATGATTTTTATAGAGATGTTGAATATATAAAAATATAATCTTTATATAGGAAGTAGCGTTGTTAAAAATAAAGTTTTTAACAGATACCGTGTGAAACAGATCTCGATAAAAAGCACGGCGAAGATTTCCTACATATGAAGAGTCGTGGTGAATTGGTTTAGCTAGTCGGTGAGAACTCCTCAACTTTAATTTATTTCTAGTTTGAAATATATACTACGATGCAGACGGTGTTTAACAGCACCCGACACCCGTCGTCCACAGACCATGGATGACTTGTTTGTTTGATTGCTGTGTTGTGAAATTTGATTGTGTGATTTGGAATAAAATAAAATATTTTACAGTGAAAAATATTTTATAGTTAAAAACATAATTTTTAACGTTTATATAAAATAATTATTTGTAAACAAATCGGACGATTTATTTATATACACGGATTTGACTGATATTGATTGGGACGATAAATTTTACACATCGCCCAACTGCACAAATAGAACCTGTGTTTGTTGTTTGAAAACCCCACATGGGTATTGGGATGAAATATGACATACACTAATCCCAATAATTAGTTGTATGTCGATCGATTGATTGACAGGCTGTGTAAGCGTTGAATATTAATATTCAATGCTTATACAGTGTAGAATGCACTCTGGATGATGGATTGCTGTTTTCATTATTGTTGTGACGGCCTGGAATTTCGCTCGATCCTAATCAGTCGTTAAACCGATCTAGACCGTTCGAAACCCCTGACTGTTTGAGAACAGGACAAATCAGAACACAAACAGAAGAACATTTCATTGTATATTACAACAATGCATCAGATTACAAGAATATACAGAGTATAAGTGAATAAATTACATTCGATAAATATCAGAGATTACAATAAATTACATAGCAGCGGAAAATAATACAAAGCACAACTGAAGGTGATATACGGATACAGAGCTTTCCGGATATCATTCCAGCTGTAAACCAGGATCCTGTGAATATAAATCTGCAAAACCAAAACTACTAGCTGCCCGTGCGAAAAATAAGGGCACCCAGAGTTTAGGTTAAAACAATAAACTCCAGGTCAGTCATGTGACTGGTGTGAGAACTAAAACAGTTATTAAAACTTTATTTTAAAAGATGGTAATTCAAGGGACCACGCCGTATAACACGGAACGGGTTTCCTCCCAAGAATACAATGGTAAATAGAATAAACAACGCAATGCTTTTTCGAAAAATGAAGCTATTATAAGACCCAGGTCCCATCACACAATGCAACGCAAGCCGGAGGATAGGGTTTTCCCTTATAATAGCCAAACATGCTTGGTACGTTTAAAACAAATCATTTGATACTATAATAAGTGTATAGTGTCAAAACAGTTTCAATCATAAATATAAATCATAGACGGCATGGGTACCATATATCATGTCGCCATACTAGTTCTACAATTAAAACCGCAATACACGTATTGGAAATTGGATTTCCGTCATGAGTCGAGGCAAGGGGCAAGCTCCTCTCCGCGTTCGAGACACTCTAGCAAATGTCCCAGGGCTACGCAAGCTGGGCAACCCTTGGATGCTTCAGGGCCGGTCCTCACTTACGTTAGAGGATTGGCAATTCCTGAACACACGTTTCCCGGTCCTTACAGACCTATAATCGAGGCGCCTCGCATTCCAACAACCACATAGGTGAAAAGTATATATAAATGTCAGGGCTGGTAAGTCACTGACACCACCAAAGCTAGAAAGAAACGTCGTGCTCTCCCTGCAGTCTGTATCCCGTTTTTAACACATACCGAGGTGTGAGGCTCGCGAATTCACGCTATACACAAAGCTGCCACGTA
>JASFAX010003948.1:0-40922 GCA_030737875.1 Allium sativum
GAAACCCATGACGAGAGATTACCTTTGGCATGGTAAAACGGGGCGGATAGTTAAGTATTATGGGACAAGGACAAGATCATCGGGAGGGAAATGGTATGCTCTCATTTCTAGGGTACCTCAGAAGGAGGGTAACGATCTTGTTAAAGGTTTAGCTTTTCTTCTCTATCATCCTGTCGGGACTTTGTTTTGATCACCGCATCTTTTAAGTCCGCTTCGATAGTTGAGTCTCTGCATCTTAGTACTAGCATAGTAGAGGATCCCATTTTTGTCTCAAGTCCTATTGGAAGATCGGTCCATTTACTCATGGCTTGTTTGGATTTGAGAATGTCTATATCAAGTGTTGAGCTTGGAAATAATGCTTATGTTTATAAGTTGTGGATGGATTCTAGGGATGAAGTGGTTATCCAGTAAGGGGTGCCACTCTCGGTTTTAGAAGGAGGGTAGTTAGACTCTTGGCTTGCTTTGGTAATACCCTTGAAGTACCGCGTAACCTTTTTGGGTTCTGTCATGATTAGTTACTTAGAATCCCTAGATGCCTTTGTTGGAAATTAGAAACCCGATCGAATGGTGTTCGCTAATAAGACGGATGGTTTACTTCGATTATGTATGGGTTATGGGAATTACCCTAGTAAGTGCGCACGGTAACTTGGTTACTTTCAAGAGAAAGTTTTTCTACGTGGAATACCTTATGGTACAAGGTCCAGGATTCACTAGTGAATTTTGAGGGCTTGCATGGAATAATGTGTACGCAGTCCTGTTTTCGCCAAGTATACTAGGGAAAGAATAAGTGAAAGTGAAACGAGAGGCGACAGTGAAATGAGTTTCACTCGCACCTTGGAAATAGGAATCAAGGAGCTACGAAATCATGAAGTCAAAGGAAGTCAAGGCACGAGGGAACTAAGCTCAAGGTAATGCGACTCAGGAGACTGAAGACTAAATACGTGCATGATATCTCTTTTGGGAATATATCCTCGACCCCTGTTTTTCTGTTGAGCTTGCTTGTAGGCTATCTTTTATGGATATCCTCTCGGTCCTGTCCCTGTTACAAACCCCGTACGGAGTTTGTTTTGTTTATCTTCTCGACCCTGTTTCAGGGAATCTTAGGTAGAACCCTATGGATGTAAACATGTATTTGAAACATGTTATGGTTGATATGGTTGCAAGTGGTTGCTCGTGGATGCGCGGATTTACATTAGATATTAGCTCGACTCGGTCACATTTCATATTGCATATGCATGAGTATTTATACTTGTTCATGGATGAAATTGAATGTGTTATCATGCGGATGTTGCATATGGTTGAATGTTTGTGCACGCATATAGTGTATATGGCTAGGACTATTTGCATACATGATGGATTCATAGCACTAAACATATTTTTGCATTCAAAAGATTTTTCAGGCCTGATCATTAGCATTAGCTAAGGAACATGTACACACACGTTTTGCATACATTCATAAAGCATTAGGAGTCGTTTAAGGACAATGGTTGCTTGTGGATGATGGTTTGAGTAGATGGATGATGGATGGTAGGATATGTTCTTCCTAACTTGGAGATTTCGGGGACGAAATCCTAAAAGGTGGGGAGAATGTAACAACCCGTATTTTTCGATAACATGTTAAAACGAGAATCAAGGCAGAATTTAATTTTAAATTCTGAATCAAGTGAAACAGGCTATGCCATTGCGTTCGTCTCGGAAAAATACGCGAAATAGAGTCCGAGTTTTCGAGAATCGGAGTCCGTATGACCAAGTTATGATCCGTCAAAATTTTTCAGGGTTTTCAAGTTTGAAAATCACCTAGGAAGTTCAAGTTTTGGGGTAGGCGGGAATTTTCCCGCCAAAGCCCATGTCGACAGGGCTGTTGACACCCCTGGACCCTAAGTCGACAGGGCTGTCGACTGGGTCCAAAAACACAACTCCGTGTTTTGTGGCCTGGTGCACCTGGATGCAGTCTTGGTCTGGTCTGATGGGCCTGTGACGATTTCTGTGGCCTAGATTAATCCTAGATCTAATCCTAGGGCCTAAAACTATCCTAATCTCTATAAAAAGACCCTAAACCTAACCTAAATCCCTAAAAATCAAACCTAGCAACTAAGTGCTGCCAAAATCAATCTTGATCATGGCCTCCATCTCCAATCCCTAGAGCCTATGCATTCAAATCGGGTTCAAATCAAAAGGTGCAAGCTTGCTACACCAAATAGAGGCCAAATCAACGTTGCTATGCGAGTTTCATGACGGATCTTCATCAAAGGAGCCACCTTTCTTCGCCAAAACGATTCATGCTCCTAGTCCTCTTGCCATACTATGTAAGTTCTAGCTACTTTAGGATCAAAACGGTATTTTTAATGTTGACATGGGATAAAATGAGGCTAAACATGATTATGCGAACCTATATGAACCTTACCTTGCCTCTTGTGTTCATGTTTATGACTTTAGGCCATGTGAGTGACTTAATCATGCCTCTCATGCTATGCATAACCTAGTTTAACTTGCAAGTTTGGATCTTTATGCATGAAATGCTAGCATGAACCTTTTGGAACCACTTTACTTGTGAAACATTGGCTAAGACAAGATTTTGGGGCTTATGCATGTTTATGAACCCAAACCCCTTATGCTAACATGCAAGTTTGTGGCCAAATCCTTTATGAGATTATGCATGATCGTGGCCAATCCACTCTTTTAAGTTGTGCATGTTTATGGCCAAACCCTTTTTGATAATATGCATGTTTGTGGCCAAATTACCTTATGACACTATGCATGTTTATGGCCAATCCCTTTATGATGTTATGCATGTGGAAGCCAAGCCCTTTTTGGCATCATGCATGTTTTGAGACCAATATGTGACATAGTACCCTTACTATGTTGACTCGCTTTGCTTGCGTTGGGAAAACACGATTTGGGTAGTTAGATAAACATGAACATGTTGCAAAATCTTAACATGAATATGACATGTGTTTATACTTGAAAATATGACTTGAAAGATAACATGGAAGTTGGCATGTAAGTATGCATAAAAACATGAGCTTGGGAATTTACCTATTAAGTTAGGTCTACCCTTTGGGAATTTACCTATTAAGTTAGGTCTACCCAAATGCTTGAAAACTTGTAACATGTTTTGAAAACATGATGAACTTAGATAATATAAGTGTGGCCAACTCGAGGTTGGGTTGAGTTTGCAACATAAAACTACCCGGAACCGACTGGCCTAACTAGTAGTTGCAAACAATAGGACCCAATGTGAGAAGTTGGTCATGTCGCGCTTAAGACCCGAGGTTAGACTAGGTTGTGGTGTAAATCTACCCGGACCCGCCCGGCTTAACTAGTAACCACAACAAGGTCTAATGTGAGAGGTTAAGAGTGCATTAATTAAATTAATGCCACATGATAAGGTTAAGTAAATTTGACTAATGACACTTAACCGATATGACACGAATGGGTAGGTTAAGTGGGACCGGGTTTGATTTCCTTAATGACACTTAACCATGCAAGATGATTAGGAGATGGGGTTAAGTGATTTACACTTAACTAATCCGATTGGGTAATTAGATGAGGTTAAGTAATTAAGACTTAACTAACCTAACCACGGTAATTAGATGGGGTTAAGTAATCCACACTTAACTAATCTAAACACGGTAATTCGATGGGGTTAAGTTAAACACTTAACCAATTTAAACTTGGTAATTCAATGAGGTTAAGTAACCAATACTTAACCAACTTAACGTGATAATTTAATGGGGTTAAGCAACTTATACTTAACCAATCTAACCCGTTAATTTGATGTGGTTAAGTGACCTAAACTTAACCAATCTAACTCGTTAATTGGATGTGGTTAAGTGACCTATACTTAGCCAATCTAACTCGGGAATTTATGGAGGTTAAGTTAACCCATACTTAACCAATGTAACGTGAAAACATGATAAGGCTAAGTCACGAATCACTTGAATACGCTTGACCGATTTGACATGGTAATTTGACAAGGTCAGGTTAATTTATATAATTAACCAATCTAAAATGATAATTAGACGAGGTTAAGTTATGGATTGCTTAATATACTTAGCCAACTTGACACATGGTTTGTAGGGTTAAGTCTTGGACTTGGATACTTAGCCAATTTTGACATGGTTTGTAGACGGGCTAAGTTATGAACTTAAGTGACACTTAACCCATTAGATAAACCCTAATTCGGAGGATTAGGTAAATAACCATAGTTAACAAGGATTATGGAAATAAGGCTAAGTGGTAAACCTTAGTTAAGGGAAACTAAATAATAATTCTTAGTCAAGGAAATTTGGACCATTTCTTAGATAGATTAGTAACCCGATACGTTAGGTCAACGTTTAAGTATGCGTGAAGGAGCAGGCTATCTGATTTAGATAAAGGCTCCAACGAACTGGGTAACGAAGCAGCGGCTTCGGGGAACGTGAGGATATTCTTGGGATCCCTCTATGAGCTGCCAGGTCATTATACTAGGCTCACGAGAGGTTGAGGTCTGCGGTAGAAGAACCATGAATATGCCTTGGTTGCTATGCGAGCGACCTAAAGACTGGGGTGGATAGCAGTGAGTCGACGAATACATAAGGTGCCCGAGATAGCAAGTTCGTCGATCATCTACCATCTTGAGTCAAGCGTGTACGTACGGAAAGGCAGGGAACACCCAACAGACCATAATTGCTATCTAATTATGGGTGAGGTAGGCCGTAGGATGTGGGCTGGCCGGAGTGTAGTTCTCATGCAAGATTTTCTCTTGTGTTGCCTTTCACTAGTTGAGGGAGGGGTCTCGTGGGACCATAGCCACGTGTAGAAAAGCAGACCTTAGTATCTGCATCGGCAGATAAATCTAAAGCTCCCGACCGAGTCCTGTATTTCTTGTTTTACCCTGTGACAGGACTCGGATGGCACGATGTGATACATGTGCATACAGTTATAGAAAAACGATTCACGATGAATGCGTGGGAAAAAGGGGCGCGGTTGAGGGTTAGCGTAATCCCTAGTGGCCTAGGTGGTTTAACCCAAACCGAAATACGAAAGCGTGCAATAGGTAAGCGTAATCCCTAGTGGTGCTAGGTGGCGTAAGTCCCAGTAGTTCAAACGATGATTCATATGGAAGAGCCTAGCTAGAACAAGGGTGACAGTCCAAACGACTTCAAGGATAATACGACATGAGGAAGCCCGTACGAGGTACGGCAAAGGACTGAACTTATATACATGGAAAGAAACATATGATTTGAGTAACCTATATATGTGATATATTAGGTTGACATGGACCATTATACGACTTTGAGCAAGGGACGTTCATGGTTAACACATGACGCGGGTAGGGATACTAGTACGAGAGGTGCAGAGCAAATATACATGTTAGAACTAGGAATAATATACATAATAGATACCGTGGGATGTTATACGGGGTAGATACCTTGGGATAATGAACTCGATAGAAATCTGACGATGTGATACCTTGATTTATCATAACACCGTAGTTTATCATGATACCTTAGTTTACCTTGCCGCAGTAGTTCAACCGGCTACCCTGGTTTATCTATCTTGTAGTTATCCTTATGTTTACTTTCAGTTTATGCATGTCATGTTACCTTTACCTGTTTTTATACTGGAAGTAGATAGGACTTACTCAGTCTTTTTGACTGACCCGTTTTGTTTCGCATCTTTTCTTCCGTTTCCCCCCCAGGTTTCAGGGAGGAAACAATGCTGCTTGAAGGTCATCATGGATGGCTTGGACTTCTCTTGGCTATGGCTACTTTACTGTTTTACTTGGGGAATAATTTATTAAAAAGTCTTTATGCTTCTTTACTATTGCAAGACAGGTTTTGATGTACTCTGATGTAAAAGGCTTTAGACCTTATTTATTCATGTTATGAAAGTTTGATTTTACTTCCGCTATTTATATATGTTCTGTCTTGTGATATTTCTGTGCATGTTTACCAATAATGCCCCTCTAAAGCTAGTGCATTCCTTTGCGAGTGACCCTAGCGGAGGCGGGGTGTTACAGGACAGGCAGAAATCTTACGCGGATAAGAGGAGAACGGATCTTGAGTTTGATGTTGGGGACATCGTCTTTGTCAAAGTATCTCCATTACGGAATGTTGTTCGCTTTGGGTCCATTGGGAAGTTAGCACCAAGATTTGTAGGACCGTTTCCTATTAAGGAAAGGATTGGACGGATGGCATATAGAGTGGATTTACCCAAGAGACTTAGCGGGGTACATGACGTATTCCATGTGTCACATTTGAGGAAGTGCCTACATGAGACCGCAGAGGTGGTAGAGCCGAGCTTGCTTAGAGAAGTGGAGGTAGAGCGTGATGCGACGATTCGACGAGCTCCTACTCGCATCCTTGGGTCCGAGGTTAGGAAGTTGAGAAACAGAGAGGTTCGACTAGTCAAAGTGCAATGGGGAGAGGATGAGAGCAATGCTACTTGGGAGACAGAAGCGAAGATGCGTTCACTGTACCCATTCCTTTTTGAGGGTATGTCTTTTAACTTCTCTTTTATCGTTTGTCTAGTACTTATCTTATCTTTAGTATGTCCTCTCATTAGTATCTTTTACCTTTAGATAGGGTAAACCTATGGTTGAAACATGTGTTTGAGACATGTTATGATTGATGGATGCGTGTGGATGCAAGTGTTTGCTAGTGGTTGCTCGTGGATGTATATACACACACTTTAGACACTAGATCGGCTCAGTCACCTCATATTGCATATTGCATATAATTGTGTGTAGGTAGCTATATTAATGGATGAATAATGGTTGTGTTATCATATGGATGATGCATTTTGGTGTATGGTTGTGCACACATGTAGAAATAGTATGTGTCGATAGGGTTCTTTCGCATACATATTGGATGCATGGCACTATCATGGTTTGCATTAAGGAGGTCAACTGAATCAGTAGACCGCCTGATTTTGCATTAGACAGGGAACATATACACACACTCTTTGCATATGTTCATACAGCATTAGAAACTTTAAGGATAATGGATGCCAGTGTTAGATGGTTTAGTAGATGGTTGTTTGGTTAGTAGGATACATTCTTCTTGACTTAGAGATTTCGGGGACGAAATCCTTTAAGTAGGGGAGAATGTAACACCCCGTATGTTGAATAATTTGCTATAATATAAAATAGGGCAGAATTAAATTTTAAAATCTGAATCAGGGGAAACGGGCGATGCCATTGCGTTCGTCTCGGAAAAATACGTGAAATAGAGTCCGAGTTTTCGAAAATCGGAGTCCGTATGACCCAGTTAAGGCCCGAAGAAGTTTCAGAAAATTCAAAACAGATTTTAAATTATCAAATTTCACATTTCAGAAGAGGCGGGAAAATTCCTGCCAGACAGAGGGTGTCGACCCAGGGGTCGACATGGGTGTCGACCCCCCTAGGGGTCGACCCTTGGGTCGACCCAGGGGTCGACCCCCCCTGTCGGTCTGTGTGACCTGGGTGCACCATTTTCGCTTTTGGGCTGTGCTTGGTGGCTAGTGACGAGATCTGACGGCTCTAATCTGATTTAGGATTAATCTAATGGCCTAAAACACTTAACTAATCTATAAATACACCCTAAGACTACCCTAATTCATACTAAAAATAGATACAACGTCGTTATGCCGTCGAAATGCAACTTGAAGTAGCCTCCATCAAATTGTAGAAGAAGATAGCTTCTCAAATCAACTTCTAATCAACTCTAGCAACTTAATCTTCTTCATAGGAGTGCTAATCAACAAGTTGTGAGTACTATAGCCTTAATGACCAATTGTTGAAATGATTATGATAGGATATAATGAGGTTATGGCTATGAATGTGGATCAATGCAAGTTATGTTATCATATGCTATGTGTTCATGATGTTATGCAAGTTATGCAAGTCATATGCTATGTGTTATGCAAGTTATGCAAGTCATATGCTATGTGTTCATGATGTTATGCAAGTTATGTAAGTCATATGCTATGTGTTCATGATGTTATGCAAGTTATGCAAGTCATATGCTATGTGTTCATGATGTTATGAAAGTTATGCAAGTTTTAGGCTATGTGTTCTTGATGCTAGTTGTGCAAATCGCTATGATAAACATTGATCCATTATGACACCATGATTATGCAAGTTTGGTGTATGATTATATGCAAGTTCATATATGATATGTTATGCAAGTTTGGTGTTTGATTATATGCAAGTTCATATATGACATGTTATGCAAGTTTGATGTTTGATTATATGCAAGTAACATGTGCAAGTTTACACCTTTGTATGATATGCATACATATGCAAGTTAACCCCTTTGTATGTCATACATACATATGCAAGTTTGCCCCTTTGTATGACATAAGTAGCTTATGCAAGTTACCCTCTTTATGACATATGTGATTCATGCAAGTTTGGGTTGATTATTTATGCTAGTTGGGTTTGATGCTATATGCATGTTGATAACTTTAAAACCCATGTTGATGCTAATGTTATGCAAGTTGAACCCATTGTATGTGTGATGAATCTTCCCTTTTAAGTATGTCATGTTAGCGAATTACGTGGGGAACGATGGGGTTAATATTCATGTTAATGAAATGGTGTGAAGTTGGTATGATTATGCATACCATAAAGTGGATGGACATAATTGAGTCAATTATGTACATCGTTAAATTTGTAATTAATTAGGGATAATTAATACAAATTATGGGGGTGATTAATTAGGTGTAATTAATCGACTAAGACACGAGGTTGGACCCTTTTGTAGCATAAGACTGCCCGGAACCGACCGGCAAATCCAGCGGCTACCAATGATTGGCCCAATGTGAGAGGTCTTAGGCATAAACTAAATACGTGACAAGTGTAAAGACACGAGGTTAGACTCGGTTATGGCGTAAGGCTGCCCAGACCCGACCGGCAAATCCAGCTGCCATAAAAGATAGTCTAATGTGAGAGGTCTTTACAACGGTTACGTTCTTAATCAATTAAGAAACACTTAACCAGATAAGCATGTAGTGAGGCATGAGGGGTTAAGTGGGTGCCTTGGGTGGCATGTGGAGATTAAGCAAGTGCCTTGGGTGGCATATGGAAATCTAGTGGGTTGCCTTGGGTGGCAATAGAAAATACGATTAGAATACTTAACCAAGTGGAAACATGTAATTAAACATGATTAAAGGGTTAAGTGGGATGCACTAGAAAAAAGAGACAAGCTTAGGTAGGTAGCTTGTGGGGGCCCATTTCAACCAGTAACCCATATGTATTTTATTGGGCTCGACCCATGTCGAGGACAGGACACGCGTACTGGGCTTGACTATAAGAGGCCAAAACGGGTTAGCGGTGGCAACGCAAGTCCAACGGGTTTCATATGCGTGTGTGGACCCGGGCGGGTAGGTAAGACGTTGTTGCATCGTGTAGGTATAAGCCGTGCACCATTGGTTGTATCGGGTTGCCACTTTGGGGAGTGATACACCCCACTGTGGGGCCAGCACGCGTATCTACGGTAGGGAGCCGATCGCTTGGGGAGTAGTGGGTACACCTAGTGGAGATAGGGGCAGACGGCACCTATGTAGTCAGCTAGGGGTACACGAAACTACTAGTTAAATTTGCTAAGTCCTTGGGTGGGATCAACCTTTAAGTAGGAATGACTGGTGTGGTGCAGTTAGTAATTACCCTTGGGTGGGTAGATGCGTCTTTACCGTTATCTTAGTTCATCCTATGTTTAGTTGGCTGCTTAGTGTAGTCATTTATCCCCAGTCATCACCGTACCAAGTTTATATCATACCCTAATTACTTTAATGATTGTATTGTTAAAGTTATAGGGCTCACTCAGACTTATGTCTGACCCCGTTGTTTTTATTTTTTTTCCAACCCTCAGGTTCTCAGAGTGGGCCTAGCACTAGCGGGCTTTGATCAGATTGCTTTATCTATCTTTTGGAGCTTGGACCGTGATGTAAAGCCCAGCTTATCTTTTCTATTATGGCTATTAGTTATGTACTGGGATTATGTACTTATGTTTTTATCAGGATGGATATTTAGTACTTGACTCTTTTATGGTGTTGTAACTAAACATGTTTACCATCTGCTGCAATGAAATGATGTTTTAGATTTTCAAGTATTATTTATATCTGTCTTGTTGTAATTTTTCTGTTCTATATTCATTTAAAATACTCCACCGAAGTTAAGGCATTCCCTTAGTGAGTGACCTTAGCGGGTGTGGGGTGTTACATAACTCGGTAATAATATATTAGTATATATATATATATGTATATGTATATGCATATGTATATGTATATATAGTGAAAAAATCATTTTAAATAATAATAAGCGATTTGGAGTGTGTACGAACCAATTTTTCTTGGTTTATGAAAATGGTTAAGTCTGATTTGGCATGAAAACTTATTAAATGAATTTTGGATATGTTGGGACTGAGTATTTAATTCGACGACCGAATTAAATTATCGATTGAACCTTTTAATATAAGGTAGTGAAATGAATGGGGAAGGCTAATAACTTTACCAAAGGAAAGGATTTGATTTGATTTATATATGCGAGAATTATTTGAAAAGACCGAGTTAATTCTCGTTTCAAATAATTAAATGATGACTCAAAGTCGAAGATAATGAAGACGGTGCAAGACCGGCAATCTTCACATCGAATGGGTTACAATTAATGTCTTGGAAATGGGTAGCTCCTTTGAAATGGTTATAGTGGTAGTTGTCCGGACGTACTTGTTGATTGCCAGGATATGCGAGGACCTCTCTCCTGTACTGGATATATAGGATGAGGAATAAAGTGCCTCCGGTTTCGTTCTGACCTATAACATACTTGTAATGACCCGCATTGGCTGAGGTATTATAATTAATTTAATTATTTAAAAGGTGATTAAAGGGATTTATTTGTCGTGGAATTAAATAATGGTGAATATTTAATTAAAATAATAATTTAATAATATATTTAATTTAGAAATTATCAGAATTTGCTGAAATGACAATATGTTGTGAACCGGATCATCTGTGATATTTATTTCAGTTTAGAATTGAATTTGAATAACGAATATATTCAATCAAAGACAGTTTGAACGTATAAGTATAATATAATTAAAATAGGGCTCGAAAAGGCGCGGCAGTTCGCTATTTGGCGATTTGAACTTCAACTGAATATACAGGATTCGTTTTAAGCCGGATTTCTGTGAAACAAGAAAACGTGTGGAGCTGGTGGAGTATATCTTTCTAGTGGAAGGGAAAAATCGGGATTTCGTCGTGTAGATTTTGATTTATGTCCAAATCAAATTTTATAATAGTCGCTATAGAATCGTTTATCGACCGTAACGGTTTATTCAAAATAACTAGATATCGGTTGTGAATTTAGATAAGGTTCTTTTGAGACGTAGTGATAATTTGATTTCTAAAATTTTATGGTAATTTTTAATTAATTAAACAGGAGATTTTTATTTGGAGTATTTTGCACCTTGTAATTAACATTTTGAGGTTTCAAAATATGACTTAATCTGCCGGTATTATTATATTTTTGGAATCGTGGCGCCTTGCTCGTCACAATAGTATGCTTATTTCAGTCGATAGAAATCCATAAATGAGTAGAGTTGCATAAAAAGAAGATCAGGCATTTATAAAGTTTTAAAACAAAACGTGTGAACATAAAGGAGTCCACGGCTCCTTTGTTTTAACCGCACAAATCCTTGGTCCCAAAATCAGTGCGTGGCTTTCAAATGTCCAAGGAAAATCTAAGGAATCCTCATATATGTAAATAGCAACTTACACCTAACCCTATAATCATGCTCCATGAAATATCTGCAGCCGCCTCTTCGCTCTTTTTCTTCTTCAACGCAAGAAGCAACTAATAACAAAACGCATTGCATAGCATTTTTTGAAGCTGCATAAGGGTGTAAGGACGAAGAGCAGGGTGGATGGCCATGCTTGTTGAAGACAGGTGGGCGCAAGATGCTAGCAAATAACGTAAAGAGGATGGACTTGGTGGGTTAAAGATTTGCTGGACTTTTTTTTTTGTTGAGTCTTAGATGAAGGAAAGGGAAGAAGAGTTGTGAACAGAACGGGAGGGAAGACATGATGTTGCGGTGTAAATTAATGATGCAGGGACTGATGGGGTACTGTGTATAAGGAGAGCGAGTTCGTATGTTGTGGAGGAAGGAATGAGCGGACAGTTTAACAGGAAAGGAAGATCTGGGTTCTTCAATGAACAGAGAAGTGAAAGAGGGATCAACGAGAGGAACGCTGGTGGGATCCTGGTTGAACTCGGCAGTTTGATGGTAGAGAAATCGTGAGGAGAAAGGGGCGGTAATGGTAGGGTTTATACAGGGAGGTCATGGCCGTTTGTTTGAGGGAGAAGGAGTACAGAGCGGGTTCGGGTTCTAAAGTGGTAATGGGCCAGAAAAGGAAAAGTTAAGCCCACTTAAAGTTCTAATTAGTTTTGGTTTTAATTTAAAGTGTTTACTAAACTTTAGAAATGTATATCTTCTGCATACGGAATCAGAATCACAAACCGTAAGTTGCGTTGGGATCGTATGGACAGCGGCTACAGCCGTGGAACTGACTGGGAGTGAATCGAAGCTCGTTACAATTTATTTCAAAATAAATTGTCCGTCTGAATCAAGCGATGGTTATCGTTATTAACGATGATTGTCCAATGTGAGTAAATCTCACTAACTCTGAACAGTTTATAATTTCATGTTGTACTTTTAGAACTATTAAATATTGGCTGTTTGACTGTGTGTTGACTGTTTGATTGAACTGCTAGTCAGATAGTTAAATTTCTATATTGATTCTGTTTAAACAGAATATATCATATGGAACTGAAAGTGATGTTATCTATATTGTTTAACATCTGTGATGCAGGGAAACAGGTTGGAGGAATCCAACTGGATTCCTCAATAGTTATTTTATTGTTTTCATATATTTTGATATATGATGTGAATTATAACATGTTGTTGATAGTGTGTGTTTGGACGATATTTATCGTGGTTATATGGTATGTTAAATACCATAAGAAATACTGGATATGGGAAGGGGATTTTCAAAGTGGTTTTTGAAAATGAATTATTTATATAAAATCGATGGATTTTATATAGAAAAGGAAAAGAATTTTTATAAAAGAAATATTTATAAAATCAAAGGATAAGTTAGAATAAAAGGAAATCATTTGTAAAGTGAAGAACCGTTACTAAAAGTAAATCTTTATAAATGAATAGTTTATTCGAAAAGAAGTTAATCGATGTAAGTTAATCGATGTTAGTTAATCGATTAGAGAATAAAGGAAAAGAAGTTAATCGATGTTAGTTAATCGATTAGAGAATAAAGGAAAAGAAGTTAATCGATGTTAGTTAATCGATTAGAGAATAAAGTAAAAGAAGTTAATCGATGTTAGTTAATCGATTAGAGATAAAGGAAAAGAAGTTAATCGATGTTAGTTAATCGATTAGAGATAAAGTTAAAAGAAGTTAATCGATGTTAGTTAATCGATTAGGGAATAAAGGAAAAGAAGTTAATCGATGTTAGTTAATCGATTAGAGAATAAAGTAAAAGAAGTTAATCGATGTTAGTAAATCCATTAGAGAATAAAGAATAAAGGAGTTAATCGATGTTAGTTAATCGATTAGAGAGAATGTAAAAGGAGTTAATCGAATATAGTTTATTCGAAGAAAGTCAAAGGAGTTATCGAATATAGTTTATTCGAAAGGAGTTAAGTAAAATGAGTAAATCAATAGCGTTAATCAAATAGAGTTAATTGATAAGAGTCAATCGAATATAGCTATTCGAATGAGAGTTAACTAAGGATGTTAGTTAAAGAAATATAAAGTGAACTTTGCCTATTTCAAAGTTAGAAATGTTGTTCAGTTAAGGTCTGAGAGGTAGTTCTACCCCAACTTGATTGACTTCGTTTTTAACTAAGGAATAGTTAAGTTTCGGCAGTAAAGGAAATGGTTTGTTTAAACATCTGTCTAAGTCCAATGAAGAAGCTTTGGAAATGTTTTCCAAATAAGAAACCAGAAATGTTTTCTAATAAAGAAAACAAGAAATGGCAATGTTTTCCATTGTAAATAACGTATATTTTCCAAATTTAGAAAATAAGAAATGTTGAATATAGGGAAACAGGGGATGAAAAATGAACTAAGGAGATGAATGTTAAATGATGTTTGATCGATATAATTTCCATCTGGAAATAATATCATTGTTTGCACACCTGTTTTCTTCGATAGTTAAATCACAGACTATCGAAGTTTTGACCATTTTAACATTGTTAATATGGAGAGACCGGTTGTATTATTATCCAAAGAACCACTCTGTATTGGCATAAGCGTTGCGAATCATATATGCCAAAGGAAATTGAAGACGGAGTTATGCAAGGGCTATACTGTTTACAGAATAGTGCCTTCGGTTCATCCTGTTCCTGGATGACTTGTATGGACGGATGTTTGACAGAGTAATTCCAGACGATCACGTACATTGATTTCTTCAACCGTACCAAGAGTGGAAGCGGAGAAGGAAACTTCTTTTAGCTAACACATAATGTATGGTTGAGGACGTCAATCGGTGATTTGATGGATTTGACGATGTGGCATTCAAAGTGAATCTGGTGTGATGATAAAGCGTAGCTTCTAGCCTCACATCCGGTAAATGACAGAAATCGGGCAGGCAGCATGGCTAAGTCGGTCGCACCAAAGTAGGGTGTATAATCACCTGATCTAGAGTTTCATTTACTTCTAAAAATCTATTGTTGATGCTGTCCCATTCGAGAAACGGTTGCTGATCCCAACCGTTGGTGATATACATCCGATACACTCAAGCGAAATGAGTGGTCGGTCATGTGTGGTCGGGTTGCAAGATGTTCTTGTTGAACCCAGTGTATTCCTCTCTAGAGGTACACGAGCGAAATGTGGTTCCATACCATGTCATAGTTGGAAATCCATTACCCAATACGTGCTTGCGGTTTTGATTGTATACCATATATGTAGAACGTGAGATGAAAGCGTCTCTGCTAGATGATTATTATATTGTGTTGATAGACATTATTATAATATCAAAAGGTTTTTGATATAAAGATATTTGGATTCTCATAAGGGAAAAACCCGTTCCGTTATACGGCGTGGTCTTATGAGATATCGATTACCTGTTTGAACTGTTTTAAAATGTTTTACTCACACCAGTCCCATGACTGACCCGGAGTTTACTTTGTTGTTTTCCCTAAACTCCTGGGTGCCTAAATTTGTATGGGCAGTCAAGTAGTCGGGATTTACAGATACATTGAAGAGCTGGAGCATGAGGCTTCAGGATCATATAGCTATTATTATTCCGATGTGTTGTAAGTGTTGTACTTTGATAATGATGTGTATATTCAAGTACAAATGTATATTTCAAGTTATGTTATATATATTATATGTTATTCGTTCCGCTGTGAGGTTCGTGTTACTCTGATGTTGTGTTCTTCTTCTTCTTCTATTCTAAGTTTCTATCTTATCTATTCTCACCCTCTAATTTCTTTCACTAATTACCAGGATTTTTCGATGTTTTGGTTATCGACATCGAGCTTATGTCGATAACCAAAGTCGCTCAAAATCCGGGTCGTTACAATACTTGTAAATGGATTGTGTTTCTAACATTGGATTTCATTCTGTATTGATTGATTTCTATTAAATATATATCTGTTTGGTGGCGAAGAATTTATTTCTTGTTTAACACCCTTCTCTGAAACGTACGAGCTTAGAGGTAATGTATTGATAGACTTCAGTTGTGTGGCATGGATTGTCAGTGTGGCATGATAAGATTCAAATAATCAAGGCTCTTGTTGAAAAGTAGAGTCTTGGATGATGATCGAAGCACATCTTTAAATAGCATAGCTTCGGGTTGTAGTGTTAATTTGCGAGCTTCGCACCCCGGTGTGAGTCAAAAACGGGATGAGGACACCTCAGGGAGGACATGCGTTTTTTCTATCTATGGGTGATGTCATGGTATGGAGCCCAGACATTTTTACTTATGTGGATGACGTATTGTGAGGAGCCTCGGATGTGTTTGGTCGACAATGGCCATTTTGGAGGTCCAATGGGACCGGTAAACGTATTGTTCAGGAATAAATAATCCACAAACGTTAGGTGTGGACCGGCCCTGACGCTAACCAAGGGTTTCCCATAGGTGTGATCCTGGACATCTTGCTAGAGCTGATCTGAAACCGGTGAGGAATATCCTTTGCCTCGACTCATAGATGGAATCCAATTTCCAATATGACATTGTGCGGTTTTAGTTGTAAACCTATATGGCGACATAGTAGGATGTGATACTATATCGTCTAGGATTGATACATTTATTTTGAAATTGTCTTTGAAACATCTAGACACTAACGATAATATCAAATGATTTTTGTTTTCTACGTATCAAGCATGTTTGGCCATTATAAGGAAAAACTCTATCCTCCGGTTTGTGTTTGCATTGTGTGATGGAACCTGAGTCTTATATTGGCTTCATTTTTCTAAAAGCATTGTGTGGCTTATAAATGTACATTATATTATGCACCGGCAATTCAATGGAGTAGACTCGTTCCGTGTCATACGGCGTGGTCCTGTGATTTGCTTTATTTATGAATAAGTAATGGTAGGATTTCTCATACCAGTCCCATGACTGACTCGTGGTTTGTTTTTCCCTTTCAAACTCGGGTGCCCCTATTTTTACATGGGCATTTGAGTGATCAAGTGATTTGATTTCTTTTGGATACGCACTGTAGCATTGGGTGCTCTTTTGGCTGAAGATGAAGACTCGTCTTTTTAACATTTCTTTTGAACTCTTAAGCACTATCTTATGCATGTTTATATTTGATTCTGCAGTAGACTTATTATCTACTTGATGAAACTTGTTATGTACTAAGTAGGATCATGTATTTGTGTAACTCTGATGGTGATGATTATGATTCTGCTGTTATGATATGATGTAAATTATGCTCTAATTTTATGTATTATGCTATATTCTATATTCTGCTGATGTGATTAATGTGTTATTTTTCAAAGACAGACCTTGCCACCGTGGAGCGGGGGTTTGGATCATGTCAGGTGTGGTATCATAGCTTTGGTTAACCTTAGTTCTGGAGGATAATATGTTAAGAGACTCGTCATAGATAGAATCAACAATATTCTGGGATGAGTAACTCATTAGAGATATGATTAGTAATATCCTAGAATGAGTACATCAGAGTAGCATATAACTTGATCATTACATCATTATTTATGCATATATCTTTATGCTTTTACTATTCCTTAATATATCTTTTCTGTTGGCCTGACTCTTTTCTTGCTACTCGCAGAACTTAAATAAAATGAGTGCAAGAGGCAGAACTAGGAGTGGTCGGGTTGAAGGAGGGGATAATATTCCCATTGTTAATGAAGCTGTAATTCAGCAGCAATCGCCACCACCACAGCAATGGTTTGATCTTGATGTTGTTGCCAACAAATATAAGAATTTAGGTGGAGTGCCATTCACAGGCATCAGAACTGTAGTTGAAGCTCAATCTTGGATGAGGTATTACGAATGGATCTTCGAAGGCCCAGAATTAGCTGATAATACAAAAAGGCTTTTAATAACCTGGTTACTTAAGGATGAGGCCCTAATTTGGTGGGAAGCAGTAATAGTAGGTAATCCGGGATCTGATATGACTTGGGCAAGGTTTAAATAGATTTTTAAAGAAAAAATTTTCCTACAACAAGAAGTAGAGCACATGTATGATGAGTTTTCTATTCTCCAGCAAGATGATAGAACTATTCATGAGTATGTCAAAAGGTTCGATGAACTCTCTCGTTTCAGACCCGAATTAACTTAAAACCCGGCTAAGAAGAACAAGCGGTTCATTGAGGGTCTTCAAAGGAGGTACCACAACCGAGTGACAAACCACATAGAGCTTCCATTTGCTAAGGTTGTTGAGATGGCTTGCAGGTATGAGAACATCGATAAGAGGAATTCTCAAGAGGATAGGGAGAGAAGTCAAGCTAGCAACAAGAGAAAGCTTCCCGATAAGAAGCCCGAGACAGTCAAGACTGAAGTAGCTAAACCACGGTAGAATATGCAAGAAAAGATAAAATGCTTTAATTGCAACCAGTATGGAAATTTTTCTAGAGAATGCAATTCTCCCAAAAGTCCAAGTAGAAATGAATCTGGCCCTAGCCAGCAGCCTCGCAACAGTGGTGAGTGCTATAATTGCCATAAGCCGGGACATTTTGCAAGGAACTTCCCACTAACTAAGAAAGTTGAGGTAGCTCATGTTTATGAGGGGGAGAATGCGCCAGCTCCTCCTACAGGCAGAGGAAGACCAGATGTTTTGTAAGGTACACTTATAATTAAAAATATTCCTGTTAAAGTATTATTTGATATGGGAGCATCACGAAGTTTTATTTCGATTAATGTGGTAAAGAAATTAGATTTAATGTTGAGAAACCTTGGGAAGCCAATTAGTGTCCACAATCCGATGGGAGGATCTCTTGATCTTAGTTGGTGTTGTGGAGTGTCCATCTCTTATTCTCGTTATCGTTTTGGCTTTGTTTTCATTATTATGAATTTTTCAAAGTTTGATATCATACTTGGGTTGGATTGGTTAACGAAATATGAGGCCGAAGTTAAATACGCAGAGAGAATTGTTAGAGTTAAAACAAAATTTGGAAACATTATTAATATACCCTGTGAAGGCTCAAGTTCAGACAGAAAAGAATTTTGGTCTGCTCTTAAAGTTTCTCCTACTTCTATCGAGAATATTCCCGTTGTTAGAGATTATATGGATGTGTTCGAAGAAGTTGATAGCTTACCTCCGCGAAGAGAAAATGATTTCAAAATCGATTTAGTTCTGAATGCAAGGCCTGTTGTGCATGCAATTAGAAGGATGATATTGAAAGAGAAGGAAGAGTTGGGTGATCAAACTTGACAGCTTTTATGGAAAGGTCTGATCAGGCCTAGTTTCTCGAGTTGGGGAGAAGCCGTGGTATTTGTTCCAAAGTCAGATGGTACTCTGAGATTGTGTGTAAATTACCGAGATCTCAATAAGCATACATTGAAGAATAAATATCCTTTTTGTTAAGCATTGGTCTTCTTCTTCTAACCATTATTTTCTAAGCAAAAGTTTCCTCAATTCAAGTAGTATGCCCCTTCCCAACGAGCCAAAAAAATTAAACTAGTCTTTGTCAATTGAGCCTTATAACCTAGTTTTATGCAATTATAAAAAAAATCATAGATCATTGTAATAAAGTATGAACATACCACAAATAAGACAAAGTTTTTACAGTGGTTTAGCAAACTCTAGCCTATGTCCACATGATGCAATCTATTTTTTATACTGCCATATTACAATACTGCTAATTATTTGAATGAGTGAAGAGGAGTCATCCCCAAGATTCAACAGAACTTCCATGGGAAGAGGAGTACAGATCCCATTTTTGAATCCCTAATGATCCATTTATAGAAGAATCAACGTATTGGATAAGTTCAGAATCACATAGGGGGCCATCAAGGTGAGAAGACTCGTCCTAAGAGCTGGTCCCCGGATCGTCCCAACTTTGAGGGATCAGTACGATCCCTTGGAGGTTGAATCCTCTAGGGTACACCCATAGGTTGGATCTCCTATTCCATTGTATGATGTTGTGTCTTTATTATGGTTATTTGAGTTTTTAATCTTGAATTGTTTTTGAAGTTCCAATCAAATTTGTGAATTTTTAAATTCTATGTCTCAGATAGGTACTGATCCTATACTTAGCCAAGTTTTTAGTTCTATTCCTTTTCTCCATAGAGGTATCGAACATGTACTTAGCAAGATTTTACGTTCCAGCTTAGTTAATTCCAATGTTATATTCTGATGAATCCAACTATTTGCATCTTCATATAATAATCTATACTCGATTTTCGAGTTATCCAGTGTTCAATTCTAAAGCATAACAACCCTATGAAAAGGCAGGTTAACACCTATAATAACACTTACCTATCAAGCATTAACATGACACCATATGAGACATTATACAAAAGATCTTGTAGTGCATCTTCTTGTTGATTGGAAGTAGGAGAGAAGCCGATGCTTAGACCATGTATGATTAGATATACATTGGATAATATAGTGATCATTCGAGAATGAATAAGAGTTTCCCAGTATCGTTAAAAGAGCTATGAAAACAAAAGAAGAAGAGACTTGGAATTTCAAAGACTGAAGGTTTCCCCTCTCATAAATGTTGTCCAGTTTGGTATGTAAGGGAATTAGCGCATAGTTTTGTTGGACTATCTCCAATTGTTATAAGAATAAGAAACTTGGCTTATAAACATACCTCTAATGATAGCGTGTATGCACAACATTATTCACGTCTCATATCTATATTTTTTTGCGTGGCCTGTGTATTGTGGTATTGTCAGATGAGTTAAATGATGTAGACGTAGACCCTGGAGTCTTAGGACCTCATAAGAGGCTTCGAGTAATTGAGAATGGCATAAAACAACATAGGAGGAAGATATTAAGCTAGTTAAGGTGTAACGGAGCAAAGATGGTAGCGACTATACATGGGAGATGGAGTAGAGTGTAAGGACAGTCTATCTAGGATTGTTCATGTGGTAAGATGCATTTATCATATCTTCTTATTACGTTGTGTCTTTTACTATAGGTTCTTATTGTTAGGATAGGAAATGCTTTTCCCCTGTTGTTTTGGGATTACGAAGGCGAAATTCCTATAAGGGGAAGGAATGTAATGACCATATTTTACATATCCAAGGATTGCAAAATAAACCTATTTAAATCATATGTGATTATATCATTCTAAAATATTAGGATATGGTTATTTGGTATGTTTTACATGTTCATGGTTTTTTCGATGTTTTTATATGACCATTTTTCCTTAGAAATTCTTGCTTTCGCCATAATTATTGATAGCAGCTGAATTTGATGTTTTAACCTGCCTCATTGCCTAGAGATCCTAGTCTCCTATAGTGACTATATTCGAATAAGCTGTTTGAGATATATAACAGTTTCAAATTTTCAAGGTCACTAGCCAAAGTTAGAGTAGTGCTAATGGGATGAGATTATCAAGAACATTAGTCTAATCTCCCTCTATTATAAAAAGAAGCTGAAGGGAGACATTTAAGGATTCCATATTATTTCTATCATCTCTAAACATAAATCAACTTTAATTCATCCCTAAGTTCTCAAATCAACTTTAAATTTCATAAATCATCTTTAATTACTAACTTGACATTAGATCTACATTGATTTATTAGAACTCTCTATTTTGGTTTCACATTCATTCAATTACTTATTATTTGGATTAGATTTCCAGTCATTTTATCGAATAGTGAAATTAGATGAGTGGTTTTGATCTGTAACATGTCTATATTATATAATGTGTAGTAATTAGGAGTTTATCATTTATAAAAAAAAACTAACCCTTAAATTTGGTTGGATCTAGTTAATTTTTGATCCAGAAGCGTTTGTTAATATATTTATGCCTACATGTGATTAGTATGTTACATCCAATGTAATTAATGAATAATAAACCATGTTTAATGTTAGATCCATGATTAAATTTGATTGATTCAAGCTTGTGCAATTTGATGATCGTGTATGTTTGAAGTTGATTGAATTTGTTATGTGAGTCGTTGAATTACTTGAATTGAATGTTATGCTTGATTTGTATGTTAGTATATTCTATGTTTTAGGACTTAAATGGATGATAAGGGCATATCGGGGAAAAAATATCGTAATCGCACATGACATAAAAGATAAGATTTGGAGCATCGCACCATCACTAAGACAGTCATTATGGATCATGTTGATACATACATTATGGATCGATATCGAACCATATTAAAAGACCTCGTGAAGAAGCGAATTATATGGTTGTGTTCTCCTTGTCTTGAAAAGGTTGACTTAAAGATTTGGTAATGAATAGATAGGCCAAGTGTTGGTAGGTTGGTCGATTGTCTGTGAAGCGTAGAAATGAAGTACCAAAGTCCTGATAGGATGGGTTGGGGTCCAGGGAGTTAAGGAGCAGAGCATTGAAGATCAAAAGTCAATCCAACCAAACTTTGGCTAAGTACATGGATCAGCACTTATCTGGCTAAGTACATAGGTTGGAACCTATCCACATGTGATGGATCAGTACCGATATGTCAATTTGAAGGATATGGGTGTACAAACCATATGGCAAGTAAAGAACTTCTTCAGGAACATGCTGTAAATTGTGGTTCGTTAATAGTTTCCATAGTGAGAAAGTGATGGCCTGTTAAAATTGTATCTCTTCAGTTGGAGACTCGAATTGGAGTGGAATCAAAGTAATAGAGATAGATAGCTTAGAGTAAAAGGAGGCTACAGGATAGTGGACTGATTTGAGTGGAAATAAAAAATAAGATGGAATTGAGGAAGCTCTTGAGATTTAGAGTGCCAAAGAATCATTGATAACTTGGAGAGTTTGAGTTGTTGACTAGAGGAAAAGGTATCTTTGGGATGCCATTATGATTGGTAGTGTTGGTCGTGTACCCTGGATTTCCTGGACAAGGGATTTAGTGTTAGTGTTGGAAACATGCTAGATAGATGGAGTCCCACAGGCATGAAAGTCCAACTAGAATAAGGGTATTCCATTAGCCTATGGCATACACGAGGAAGGTTGTATAGGTTTTCATATATTCAAGGCTTTAGAAGGTGATAGCTAGGTTTTGTTTGGTAGATGTTATGGTTGCTATGAATGTTATTTCTATTCTTTCTCTGAGAATGATATCATCTAAAGGATACTGTAGATAGGGTGAGGAATAGGAATGGTAAAGGAGGCTGTTTAAATTCTTCTAACCTATTATATAACAGTATCCTCTTTTTTTTATTTGAGTAGCGTATATTAATTGGTTATTATGTGTTAACTCTTTAGTTGCTAGGACGGGTCAGGTATGAGATCCAAACTTGTTTGGTAGCATATTTTCCATTATAATTTTTAAAAGCCATTTATCGCTCACTGTCGGACTGCTGTCTAACCTAATGTTTTATGTTCCTCTTATTATCTCGGATGCTCATCGACAATCATAAGGAGTAGATTATATAGCGGTTTGGTGAAATGTAGTTGTTCTAGAGATGAGCTTGGAGTGCTCGACATATTACTCTGTATTGTAAATATATTGTTTTTGTTATTTTTCTTATATGCTATGAGGGATCTATAGAGGAATTGATGTAACGGATATTACTACTTATTGTACATAACTTCATAATTCTATGGAGATGGTGTTTCCACTTTTTGTGATCATTATTCTTCTATTGTATATATTCCTATCATATTTTATCCATAAGATATGAGACATATAACAGACTGCTATCACTAATGATCGTTCCGTATCAGCTAGGCACACTGCAGCATATCTGTAACGACCCGCATTCTACGCATCGGAGGATCGTAGAATATTTATTTCTTTCTCATATGAAGTCGTATGGTCATGTAACTATGGGAAACGACTATTGGGGTCATTTCCCATGTTCACGATTTTTGCCGATTTTTAAATGACCATTTTGCCCCTAGCGAATCTTGTTTTACCTATAACTTTTGACTGGAAAGGAGTTTTGACCGGAAACCCCTTCCATTGGATTTGAATGATGGTTTACCTTTCCGTAGAGTGGTCACATTGATCAAACGGACTTACCATTTGGGAGAAATGCCTGAAACAAGTTTTGGAAGATGAAAAACAGCATAAACGGGCTTAATTGGGTAATTAACAGCTAGGCCCATAACCCATTTCAGGATTACGGTTATGGGAGGGCTGATAGGGTTAGGGAAAAACATTTCATTTCAGTTTTCCAGCCGCCACAAACCTCCCTTGAGCTCTAGCTATGGCCTTCATCTTCTAAATCACTCCCAAAACACCTTTTTGTCATTCCTAATCGCTAATTAGGAAAATCAACACCAAATCAAGGCGGATTAGCATCAAATCAGAGATAGAGCTGCTGGAATAGATTGGGATCTATGCCATAACAGTAGAGTTTCAGATCTAAGATTTTATTTGTGGCGAAGGTGTGTGATTTGCATTGTTTTTCACTAATTACGGCTAATTAGGGGTGATTTGTGATAATTAGCGAAATTATGGCTCAGAAAAATCTGGAAAAATTTGTAAAATTCTTAAATATTATTTTAGGGCTCTGATAGAAATTTGGATATGTTTTGCTAATCCTATCATTATTTACGATTAAACATGATTAAGGGGAAAACCATGGGTTTTGGGTATGTTTGATCCATATAAACATGTCATATTGTTGTTTTGGTGTTTATGGTTGATTATACATGTTGCTATTACTGTTTGGATTGCTTTGTGATTGAATAATTAAGTTAGAATGGTCGAAAACGCCGTCGTATGGCGTAGATAGCTCGCTGGAAGAGTTGCAGGAAATAGTACAGAACCCTGTTCGTGAAGCACCCCCGATCGTGACACTTGTATCACGAACCGACCCCACTCGTGACTAGGGTACTACGACCCGATGAGCACCACGATCTTCCCATGGTATAGACAACACGACCCGCTCGCTTGAAGTGTGACACGAACCACCTGTTTGAACCGAAGCTTAACGATCCGGAGTAGCATGAATGACCGATCTGTTCGCTCTTGAGGATCCACGAACCGTGCAGTAGATCACGAACCGATCCGCTCGCACTTGAGGACGTCACGAACCGAGGCCATGAAGTTGAGAACCACGAACCAGAGTGACTGATGATCACGAGCCGGACCACGATAAGGACCCACGAACCGGAGGAGGTCCACGAGCCGACCACGAGTCGCGAACCGGAGCACCTACGAACCACGAGCTGAGCTAAGGACTTGAACATCGAACCGAGGCATGATGAAGGATATGAGCTAAACTGAATGGGAACGGAACCAAGATGATTACCAAAAACCCGAGATGTAAAGGTAGTCTAAATGAGAAGTTATTACTCAAGATTCATATGGGAACCAACGAGTTAACTTCACGATTTGGCTTTGCTGCGGGACGTGTGCAAAGGGGTTATCGATATCCATAACTTTATTTCACCACTTAGAGACGGATTAGTGGCTATGGATCAGTGCAATGGGGTCATAGTGACTCCATGGAGCAAAGTGATCGTAGTAAAGGATTGATTGATCAAGTGGTGGATATCGTATGCTTTACGCACTGAGTGAGAGATGTGAGGATGATTGCTATGTTTGATGTTTGCTATCACCATGTCATGTGCACTCCCATATTTACACTTTATGTTAGTGTTACCTTAGAGTACAGTACATCTTGTTGTGCTAACTCTTTGGTTGCAGGGCTAGGTTCAGGTATGATTAGTTGTGCTATCGCTCATACCAGACTTTTGTCTGACCCAGAGTTTTATGTCTCTTCTTATTAATCTGGGTGCTCCTAAACGAGCAGACTAGAGACAGGTCAGGTGATTATGCACGAGTAGCTGTCCGGAGACGAGAAGGAGGCTTCCACGTACTATTTACTTATATTCTCCCTGTGTTGTTGCTGGTCACTACTTTGAGCATTAGTGGTGTACCTTTTTCTATTTTGCTTTAGAGATAGTATTTTGAAGTTGTAATAATGATGTGGATCATAAGCTGTATTTTGGATCTCTGCTGCTATGATGGTTTAGTTTTTAGCTTATGCACTGTCTCGCCTGTTTTATGTCAAGTTATGTTATTATTATACTTTGTTCCATGCGCTGTGAGATATACTACAGGTTCTTTAATGATTCGTTCACTTTCTTTTCTCTTGACGATCGTCCCGTGCTGGTTGGACATCGGTACAACGCATTTCATTGGAAATGTCAGCTGGTGTAGGACGGGCCGTCACACTTGGTATCAGAGCTCTAGGTTGCGTAGTTAACCTAAGGGAAGACATCAGGGAGAGATAGTATACGTATATGAGAGCGCGTATTTGTGATATTTTGGTTTTCAAAAACTATATATATACATACTATTAGTATAGCTAAGGATGAAGTCGCACTGCACTAGCACCACTAAGGAGACGGTTAATCGTTTTCTCTTTACAGATTTGACGATGAGCCGAAATATGAGGAGTACGGGTTCAGGGGCCAATAATAGGAATGCTCCTGACATGAGGACGATGTTTACTACCTTCATGAGAGAGATTATTAGGGATGTGCAAGGATCAGTTACTAATGCTGCTAACGGTGGTGGTGCAACCGTGCAGGCGCCTAGAGCCGATTTCGCCAAGCTTAACAAGGATTATACTAGCCTTGGTGGGAAGCTGTTCCACGGAACGGAATCAGCTACAGATGTTCAAGATTGGCTCGACAGTTGTGAGCGCATCTTCGAGGACTTAGGGATCGAAGACGCAATGAAACAAAAGCTAGCATCCCGTCAGCTTCAAGAACGAGCTATGAATTGGTGGAATGATATTAAAGCAACTACTCCTGAGGATCAAGTAATTAGCGAAATTATTGCTCAGAAAAATATGGGAAAATATGTAAAATTCTTAAATATTATTTTAGGGCTCTAATAGAATTTTGGGTTAATTTGGATATGTTTCGCTAATCCTATCATAAGTTATGGTTAAACATGATTAAGGGGAAAACCATGGGTTTTGGGTATGTTTGATCCATATAAACATGTCATATTGTTGTTTTAGTGTTTATGGTTGATTATACATGTTGCTATTACTGTTTGGAATGCTTTGTGATTGAATAGTTAAGTTAGAATGGTCGAAAATGCCGTCGTATGGCGTAGATAGCTTGATGGAAGAATTGCAGGAAATAGTACAGAACCCCATTCGTGAAGCACCCCCGATCATGAAAAATGTATCACGAACCGACCCCACTCGTGACTAGGGTACCACGACCCAGTGAGCACCACGATCCTCCCATGGTATGGACACCATGACCCGCTCGCTTGAAGTGTGACACGAACCGCCTGTTTGAATCGAAGCTTCACAATCCAGAGTAGCATGAATGACCGATCCGTTCGCTCTTGAGGATCCACGAACCGTGCAGCAGATCACGAGTCGATCCGCTCGCACTTGAGGACGTCACGAACCGAGGCCATGAAGTTGAGAACCACGATCTGGAGTGATTGATGATCATGAGCCGGGCCACGATGAGGACCCACGAGCCGGAGGAGGTCCACGAGCCGACCATGAGTCACGAACCAGAGCACCTACGAACCACGAGTTGAGCTGAGGACTTGAACATCGAACCAAGGCATGATGAAGGATATGAGCCGAACTGAATGGGAACCGAACCGAGATGATGACCGAAAACCCAAGATGCAAAGGTAGTCCAAATGATAAGTTATTACTCAGGATCAATATGGGAACAACGAGTTAACTTCACGATTGGGATTTGCTGCGGGACATGTGTAAAGGGGTTATCGATATACATAACTTTAGTTCACCACTTAGATATGGATTAGTGGCTATGGATCAGTGCAATGGGGTCATAGTGACTCCATGGAGCAAAGTGATCGTAGTAAAGGATTGAGTGATCGAGTGGTGGATATCGTATTCTTTACGCACTGAATGAGAGATGTGAGGATGATTGTTATGTTTGATGTTTGCTATCACCATGTCATGCGCACTCCCATATTTACACTTTATGTTAGTGTTACCTTAGAGTACTGTACATCTTGTTGTGCTAACTCTTTAGTTGCAGGTCTAGGTTCAAGTATGATTAGATTATACCTGTCATTACTTTGTTTTAGTGCTATCGCTCATACCAGACTTTTGTCTGACCCAGAGTTTTATGTCTCTTCTTATTACTCTGGGTGCTCCTAAACGAGCAGACTAGAGACAGGTCAGGTGATTATGCACGGGTAGCTGTCTGGAGACGAGTAGGAGGCTTCCACGTACTATTTACTTATATTCTCCCTGTGTTGTTGCTGGTCACTACTTTGGGCATTAGTGGTGTAACTTTTTCTATTTTGCTTTAGAGACAGTATTTTGAAGTTGTAATAATGATGTGGATCATAAGCTGTATTTTGGATTTCCGCTGCTATGATGGTTTAGTTTTCAGCTTATGCACTGTCTCGCCTGTTTTATGTCAAGTTATGTTATTATTATACTTTGTTCCATGCGCTGTGAGATATACTACAGGTTCTTTGATGATTCATTCACCTTCTTTCTTTTCACTTGACGACCGTCCCATGCTGGTTGGACATCGGTACAGCGCATTTCATTGGAAATGTCGGCTGGTGCGGGGCGGGCCGTCACACTATCCTTCCTTTGGAATGGGCGGTATGCGAAGCCTTTACAGAGTATGTCTGATTTCTTGAAGACTCCTCTAAACGGCATCATTTGAAAAGAATTTATTCACTACATATTGGGATAATGTGTGAAAATATCTAGATATGGACTTTCTTACTTCCCTTGTAATGAAGTGCTAAAGAGTGAATTTATGGCTATTATGGTGGGAGGCCTTGATAAGGAAAAAGATGTGAATGCTGCAAACATACCGTCTTTGGCAGTCCTCCTTTTTATGATTGATTTAATAAGGAGATAAATAGGAGGACACTCTTCAAGAAACTAGTGGTGGTCACGATGGCGATGACAATGGTAATGGTAGACATGGTGATGATGGTTCTGCTGCCAATTAAGGAGACAAGAAGTGAAACAAAGATAGAGAAGATCCCTATGGAATTGAGGGAAGACAATAGAGATCCAAAGATATTAGAGTGACTAAATTCCATGATTCAATGTCGAAAGAGATGATAAAACTTCGAACAAGGAGAAGGTAAAGGAGAGACAAAAGACGCTGGAGTCATCAAACCCGCTTCCTTAGGTATGACACCTTTTCATTTACACATTCAAGTTTGTCTTATGTCTATTGATTAACTCTTCAAATATCTAGACTATAATTAAGTCAAAATATTGATATAGATATTTACTTAAAGAGAAACAATCAAAATCAATTGGTTAAACAAAGAACTAGACAGGTCAGCAAAGGAATATAGTAGATTCTCTGAAAAGTATTGAATGCTTAATCTTGGAGGTTTTGATTTAAGGAAGTACAAGGAAAGATGGTTATAAAAGAAATAAAGCTTTTATCTCGATCAATTATTGAAGGAAAATGCTAAGCTTGTTGGACTCTTTTGGATGCAAACTAAAGAAAGGGATATTCTGGCAGAGACTTAATATAAAGATTATTGTAGAAACATGATGGTGGACTTCCGTTATTATAGAAATATGTGTGTGGCTTACTTAAGCACTTTCACAAAAGATACCTAGATGAGAAGAGATTGAATCCTTATAACGGTTTATGATGGAACTTACTGAGGATACAACCTATTCCTCCTTTAAGTTGCTCCATCCCCTAAAAAATCTTAAGTACTACTGCAAAAAGTTTATCCTAGAGTTTTACAAGAAGTATGTTATGCATGGGCCTAATCATGGTCAATTGTATAGCACCATGCTTAGTTTGTAGATTATAAAAAATGCCTTTCTAAGCTTAATTTAGTTTTTTAATATTGCTATGCATACCCTAGAAATTTCAAATAGTCCAACCTCTATAAAGTTTTTGAGAAAATATATCTACCTTAAAAGCTAGTTCAAAGAAAAGGCATTTTTTCTGGAGATCCTTCTCCCGTTAAGCAGTTCTTCCAAGGGAATTTGCAAGAGAATTGCTAATGATTACCTATTTTCCCATTCATCTTTCTCAAAGAGAAGAGAAATGAGTGGCTTGATGTTTGATGCGGCTCGAAATTATCGAGTTAATTAACCATGTAATGAAATTGGTTTCTCCATTGGTTGAAAATTACAGACTTATATTTTCTCTGCTCATTGGGAATGTTGTCTTAAAATTCATAACGTGAGGTTAAAAAACTCTAATTGACTAAATGAGAAACAATTTTCCTTATATTGAAAATTTTCATTTCTTATTTTGCTCTTTTATAAGAAAAAACTGATTTTGCCAATATTGATCTTGATTTTAGCATTCCGTTGAAAAAGATTATGAATAGGCTACAAAAATATGTTGAGAACAGATCTGCCACGAAATTTCTAAGGCCTAGAAATGGTACGATATATTATCGTATATAAAGACCGCTTAAATTTCCTTGAAGACAAAGAGAAGCAAATTGAAGTTAAAGATACCATAATTGAGGGTTTGGAAAAACAATCCCAGCCTCTACACAAGGATACATCAACCGATGTGAGATAGCTTCTCTCCATTAGAAAGTTAACAATTTTGAGATGGAGTTTCTAAGAAAAGAAGCCAGTAATCGACCTCTCGAACTGATTGCAATTAGGGAAAATTCTAATCTTCCTAGTCCTACCGTTAAGCGGTCAATTTATGCACTTTGTCGTTCCCTAAAGAGCATGGATAATGCTGTAATTGGAGACTGGTGTTAGAGAGTTAAGTTTGAGATGATGTATTTCTTCATTAAACAATGGGATAAACCTTTCTTAGAACATATTAAGTTTTATGCACTCCAATATGGAGATAATTATAAGCATGACTTTTTCTAACTCGACAAATAAAGCTGAAAGTAAAGGTTAAAGAATTAAAAGGGATTGCCAAAGATCTCAACGAAGCAATGGAAATTCCTATTTACTCCATTGATAAAGCAGATTCTGCTTAGAAAAAAGAGAAGAAGATATATTGTCTGTAGTTATTGATCACATCACAGACTCTTTTCTGGAAGCTAAAGAATTAAGGAAATTAGCTCAAAAACTTCTTTGTTGATAAGGCTTTACAAAAAAAGAATGTGTTTCATGTATATTGCATACTATGTAATGCATCGTAGGATTAATTAATTGCAAATTACGCGTCCTAAGGAACCACAACAAATGATAATTATAAAAGGTTGAAAATCCAGAAGTCAACATCTAGGAAATATAATTGAAAAGAAAAGAAGAAGATGAACAGATATTTGTATCTAACGTTAATAGAAGACAAAAAAATGTGGCATGGTAGTTGGATGAACTAGAAACTTCTATTTAGCATGACTAAATGTTGTACTAGGAACTTCTATATGGTAATGTTTGGCCAGTGACCAGACACTTTTTGTTTGGTAATATTTTTAACGAACCAAAAAATTTTATTTGATATAAAAATTGACGAAACATAAATTTTATTTGAAATGATAAGCTCCCTATGAGAGGTGGTCTAATGAGGCATATAGTAGGCATTAAAGGCTTAACACCTTGAAACAGGTCAATTGCTTCGTTCTTCTAAGAGCTGCTTTAATGAGGCCAAGTAGACGACGTTAAAGGCTTTGTACCTTGGAAGTGCCAAGGACATCTTCTCTCTAGGAGATGTCTAGACATGTCAGGACTTCGCTTTGAAGCAGATCAAGTATTTCCTCCCACTCCGATGTGCTTTAACGAGGCCAACTGGGGAGCATTAAAGTCCTTATCTCCTTGGAAATGCCAAGGAGTGCCATGGAAGTGCTGTGAATTGGTGCTTTGGAAGTGCCAAGGACTTTCTTACTCTAAAATGTATATTTCACTTAAGGTATAAGCTATGTATACGCACCTAACCTGCCAACCTGAGTATATATTACGTACTTGAGGTGGCCTATACAAAATGGTATCATGCCCCCAAAATATGCACCTAGTGCTCATCTTGTACCAAAAAGAATCTAACCATACATAATATCAACATAGACTAGAGCAACAACTGACTCCCTAATCCTCCTCGGAATCATGGACCGAAGGTCTTGAAAAAGATATCTCCTCTAGCTCCTGGTCTACTCCACCCCACTCCCGGTTGGCTCACCTATATCCTAGCGTGGAGCTAAATACTCCTCGACCCAAAAGTGATCAGGATCATCTTTCATGAACTCCTCATCATCATCAGTCCAGTACTCATCTCGAATCTCAGGTTCCTCCCCCGCAAGCATGTCATCAGCATCGTTGTGACGACCACCCACAACCCCGAATGACCCGTGCAGCTTCAGCTCGACCGACCCATGCAATGACCGACCCGAGCCCAACAACCGACCCAGTTCCTCCATTTCTCCCAACATGACCGACCCGACCAGACACCAATGTGAGACCGACCCATGGAGTTAGAGACCGACCCGATGTGTTCAACCCATTGTCTCCACCAACCGACCGACCCGACCCGGAGCGACCGACCCAACCTGTCCACTTCACCCCCCATACCTCACGACCGACCGATCCGGAGCGACTGACCCGCCTCGACCGACCGAATGACCTCCTGTACAACACTATATTGCATATTGTACTGCATTGCTCGACCGACCCAAAACCTGCACAACCTCAATCCAACTCCAATTTCGACCTAAACTTCGCCAAATCATGAATTCGACAAAACCAACTCATCCAATTTACCAAACACAATCATAAACATGTTATGAAATTGCTAAAACATGTTATGAAATTGCTAACAACATGAATATAATGATTATCACTAAAATTATGCAAATTCATCAAAATCATGATAAATGAACATATGAACTAAATTATGGATCTAACTTTGCGTTATCATACGATAGCATAGAAATTACCGGTTTAAACTTGCTAAATTAGATCCTAGGGTGATTCATATGAAAATGGACTTACCATGACGTAGATCTATGAGAAAACACTTGAATTTAGTGAAAAACATGATCAAACATTCATATACTTGATTGATTCCGTGTGAGAGATGCATATCACTCACCAATTCTCCAAATCAAAGCAAAAACAGTGAAATAAGATTCCAGACAGTGAAGAACTTGATCCAAATCATGCGATCCGATGAACTCTCCTTTGAAACGGTGTAGATCTAGCCTCAAATGGTGTAGATCTTTAATTCTCTAAGCTCTAATGGTGAAAGGATGAAGAAATGGAGGAACGGAGGATCCCTTGGCTCTTCCAAATGAGAGAACGGGGAAAGTAAACTATTTTCCATACCTCCCCCCCTATTTATAGCCTTCCACCAACCCACTAATGGACCTCACCAAATCAGCCCATTATGGCTTTATAAACCTGAACAGCGAACAGTTAAACCTTAAAACAGTGATTCCTCCCAAACCGCTGAGCTGCATCTTTAATGTGACCACTCTATGGAAAGGAAAACATCGGTTCTTTTCCAATGGCACAGGTCTTGACACCTGATTCGACCTGAGTCAAAAGTTATTCCCTGTACAAGACTGATCGGGGCAAAATGGTCACAAACAAAACTGATAAAAATTATGGACATGTCTCACATCCCCATAAGCAACATATTAAAATATGAGAATGATTCAACCGTCAGGGAATAAAATAAAAATATTTTACGATCCTTTGATACGTAAAATGCGGGTTGTTACATTCCCCCCCCTTTAGGAATTTTGCCCCCGAAATCCCAACAAACACAAGCAACTACAACAATTCTGCATGCCTATCATCCATAAGCAGCCAATTCTAAGACCTAAACTAGCAGCCATCAGACCTTGCATCTATAGCCCTATCCTAGCACGCAAAATTATAAAACAACCATAGCACAAGTTACAATGATGTAAGGCGGTACGATACTAACGGGCCATAACAACGAAAAGTTCTGGATGGGTCTCCTTCATACTCTCTTTCGTCTCCCATGTACAATCGTCGCCATCCTCACTCCATTGTACCTTGACTAGCTTAACCGTCTTCCTCCTAAGCTGTTTCGTGTCATTCCCCATAACACGAAGCAGTTTACGAGGTTTCGTAACTACAGTCTCGACTTCTAGATCTTCGTACTGCTCTGGAGATACCACCACATTCGACCATGCACGAACTTCCGTAGAAACGACACATGGAAAACATTATGTACACTCAACATCTTCTCGGGTTACCCCAATTTATATGCGAGCTTTCCTGTAACACCCGGAATTTCACTTAATATTAATGTTTAGTAATTAAAGAATAATTAATCTCAGACGTGAGAATGAAGGGAAACGGGTTGCTCCATTGTGTTTGTCTTGGAATTCTGGTTGAGATAGAGTCCGAGTTTGCGTGATTTGGACTTCGTATGAAGAAGTTATGGCCATCCGAAGTTTCAGAAAATTCAAAACAGATTTAAAATATTCAAATTTCAAATTTCAGAAGAGGCGGGAAAATTCCCGCCAGACAGAGGGTGTCGACACTAGGGTCGACATGGGTGTCGACCCCCCCCAAGGGGTCGACCCATGTGTCGACCCAGGGGTCGACCCATGTGTCGACCCAGGGGTCGACCCATGTGTCGACCCAGGGGTCGACCCCCCTGTCGGCCAACTTGGCCTGGGTGCAGCCTGAAGGAGTTTGGGTTGTGTTCTGGTGGCTTGTGACGAAATCTGACGGCTCTAACCTAATCTAGGGTTAATCTAAGGGCCTAAACTACATCCTAATTCTATAAATACACCCTAAGACTACCCTAATTCTTACTAAAAATAGATACAATGTCGTTATGCCATCAAAATGCAACTTGAAGGAGCCTCCATCAAATTGTAGAAGAAGATAGCTTCTCAAATCAACTTCTAATCAACTCTAGCAACTTAATCTTCTTCATAGGAGTGCTAATCAACAAGTGGTGAGTTTCTATGCCTTTAGCAAGCAATTGCTAAACTAATTATGATAGGATATAATGAGGTTATGGTTATGTATGTGGATCAATGCGAGTTATGTTATCATATGCTATGTGTTCATGATGTTATGCAAGTTATGCAAGTCATATGCTATGTGTTCATGATGTTATGCAAGTTATGCAAGTCATATGCTATGTGTTCATGATGTTATGCAAGTTATGCAAGTCATATGCTATGTGTTCATGATGTTATGCAAGTTATGCAAGTCATATGCTATGAGTTCATGATGCTAGTTATGCAAATCACTATGATAAACATTGATCCATTATGACACCATGTTATGCAAGTTTGGTGTTTGATTATATGCAAGTTCATATATGACATGTTATGCAAGTTTGGTGTTTGATTATATGCAAGTTCATATATGATATGTTATGCAAGTTTGGTGTTTGATTATATGCAAGTTCATATATGACATGTTATGCAAGTTTGGTGTTTGATTATATGCAAGTAACATGTGCAAGTTTACACCTTTGTATGATATACATACATATGCAAGTTAACCCCTTTGTATGTCATACATACATATGCAAGTTTACCCCTTTGTATATATAAGTAACTTATGCAACTTACCCTCTTTATGACATATGTGATTAAAGCAAGTTTGGGTTGATTATTTAGGCTAGTTGGGTTTGATGCCATGGTCATATATGCATGTTGACACCTTTAAAACCCATGTTGATGCTAATGTTATGCAAGTTGAACCCATTGTGTTTGTGATGAATCTTCCCTTTTAAGTATGTCATGTCAACGTATTACGTGGGGAACGATGGGGTTAATATTTATGTTAATGAAATGGTGTGAAGTTGGTATGATTATGCATACCATAAAGTGGATGGACATAATTGAGTCAATTATGTACATTGTTAAATTTGTAATTAATTAGGGATAATTAATACAAATTATGGGGGTGATTAATTAGGTGTAATTAATCGACTAAGACACGAGGTTGGACCCTTTTGTGGCATAAGACTGCCCGGAACCGACCGGCAAATCCAGCGGCTACAACTGATTGGCCCAATGTGAGAGGTCTTAGGCATAAACTAAATACGTGACAAGTGTAAAGACACGAGGTTAGACTCGGTTATGGCGTAAGGCTGCCCGGACCCGACCGACAAATCCAGCTGCCATAAAAGATTGTCTAATGTGAGAGGTCTTTACAACGGTTACGTTCTTAATCAATTAAGAAACACTTAACCAGATAAGCATGTAGTGGGCATGAGGGGTTAAGTGGGTGCCTTGGGTGGCATGTGGAAATCTAGTGGGTTGCCTTGGGTGGCAATAGAAAATACGATTAGAATACTTAACCAAGTGGAAACATGTAATTAAACATGATTAAAGGGTTAAGTGGGATGCACTAGAAAAAGGGACAAGCTTAGGTGGGTAGCTTGTGGGGCCCCATTTCAACCAGTAACCCATATGTATCTTATTGGGCTCGACCCATGTCGAGGACGGGACACGCGTACTGGGCTTGACTATATGAGGCCAAAACGGGTTAGCGGTGGCAACGCAAGTCCAACGGGTTTCATATGCGTGTGTGGACCCGGGCTGGTAGGTAAGACGTTGTTGCATCGTGTAGGTATAAGCCGTGCACCATTGATTGTATCGGGTTGCCACTTTGGGGAGTGATACACCCCACTGTGGGGCCAGCACGGGTATCTACGATAGGGAGCCGATCGCTTGGGGAGTAGTGGGTACACCTAGTGGAGATAGGGGCAGACGACACCTATGTAGTCAGCTAGGGGTACACGAAACTACTAGTTAAATTTTCTAAGTCCTTGGGTGGGATCAACCTTTAAGTAGGAATGACTGGTGTGGTACAGTGTAGTAATTACCCTTGGGTGGGTCGATGCGTCTTTACCGTTATCATAGTTCATCCTATGTCTAGTTGGCTACTTAGTGTAGTCATTTATCCCCAGTCATCACCGTACCAAGTTTATATCATACCCTAATTACTTTAATGATTGTATTGTTAAAGTTATAGGGCTCACTTAGACTTATGTCTGACCCCGTTGTTTTTATCTTTTTTTCCAACCCTCAGGTTCTCAGAGTGGGCCTAGCACTAGTGGGCTTTGATCAGATTTCTTTATCTATCTTTTGGAGCTTGGACCGTGATGTAAAGACCAGCTTATCTTTTCTATTATGGCTATTAGTTATGTAGTGGGATTATGTACTTATGTTTTATCAGGATGGATATTTAGTACTTGACTCTTGTTTTAGTTGGTTTTGATATGTAACCAAACATGTTTATCTTCTGCTGCAATGAAATGATGTTTTAGATTTCAAGTATTATTTATATCTGTCTTGTTGTAATTTTTCTGTTCTATATTCACTTAAAATACTCCACCGAAGTTAAGGCATTCCCTTAGTGAGTGACCTTAGCGGGTGTGGGGTGTTACACGTGGTATCAGAGCTGAAGGTTACCAAAACGGATAAAACTTTTAGAAAAACTATTTTTCTAAAAACATTTTTGGAAGATGTATTTTCAAAAACATGTCTTTTAAGAGAAAAGTTTTTGAACGAAAAGCATAATCCCCAATAGCCATATCTTTATCGTTCGAATTCTCCGTTTTGAATCTTTCCTTTTTCGTTTCAGCATGGCTGAGGATCTTAACCTTCCGGAGGGTGTAGCGATACCAGTATGGTATAGGAGGTTGATGGAGGCTAGGGCCGCCACTGCGGGTCCAGCAAATGTTCCTCCACCAACAGTAGCACCCAATCTTCCTCCTCCTCCTCGCACGGATACTTTTGCTATGACTTGCAAGGAATTTAAGGCTGTGGGAGGGAAACCTTTTCAAGGATCAGAAACTTTTGTGGAAGCTAGGGATTGGCTTAAGGAGGTGGAAGAGTTGATAGATATCTTTGAGATGGAAGAAGGAAAGAAAGTCAAGTTAGCTGCTTGGTTAATGAAGGGAGAGGCCTCGTTCTGGTGGGAGGTCACTAATGGAGAACGCCCTGTTGACTCTTGGGCGGATTTCAGACAAAGGTTTGTGGCAAAGTTTCTCTCAAGGGCGGAAGAGAATCTGTATATGGAAAGGTTCTTGACTCTAAAGCAAGGAAACCTATCAGTGAAGGAATATGTCAACAAGTTTAATCAATTGGCAAGGTTTGGCATAGACATGGTGAATACATCGAAGAAGAAGGCTTTGAGGTTCGTTAAGGGCTTGAACGAACCGATGCATGGATTGGCTATGACTCACATCCCTATGGGGGCCACCTTTGAGAAGCTAGTAGACATGGCACTCATGCATGAGGAAGAGAAGGGTTCCAATGCTAATAAGGCACCCGAAAAGAAAGGAGATCAGAAGAGACCTCAACAGCAACAGCAAAACAAGGGTGGGAAAGACAACGGTGGCAAGGGAAAGAAGAAGTGCTTCAATTGCGGGACACCAGGCCACCTAAGCAAAGATTGTCGGAAGAAGAAGAAGACTGGCTGCTTCCACTGTGGCGAAGCAGGGCATCTAGTGAAGGACTGCCCTAAGAAGGGGCAGAGGACGGGATCTACCTCAGGGGGACAGGTGCAAGCTCTTATGGCACCAGTTCAGGCAGGGGGGCAAGTTCAGGCTCTCGCGGTTCCACCGATTCAAGAAAGAGGTAGAACTATTTCCGTTGAAAGTCTGGTTTTTCTGTTTGATCATCTTGTTCGTACTTTGTTTGACTCTGGCGCATCGCATTCGTTTATCTGATCATCATTAGTTGAGTCACTGCACTTAGACACCAGTCTAGTAGATGATCCCTTGGTTGTTTCAAACCCAATTGGGGGCTCCACTTATTTGTCCATGATATGTTTGGGTTTGAAGATTTCTATACTTAGCGTTGAGTTTAGATGTGATGCTTTTGTTTTGGGCTTCACGGGCTATGGGTTGATTTTGGGCATGGACTGGTTATCCAGTAATGGTGCCGTTCTTGATTGCGAAAGGAGAGTTGTTAGGCTCATGACCCGCTTGGGGAACACTCTCGAGATCTCTTGTAATCCCATGGATTCTGTTATGCTAAGTTATCTTGAATCTCTTGATGCTTCGGTCGAGAGTTTGCGATCTGTTAGAGTGGTCCGGGAGTACTCAGATGTGTTTGAGGAGGTGAAGGGCTTACCTCCGAAGCGGGAGATAGACTTCCGAATATATCTGGTGGACAGTGCTAAACCAGTATCTTTGCCAGTGCGCCACATGGCTCCTCGTGAGAGGAGGGAACTCCATAAGCAAGTAGGGGAGTTGCTTGATAAGGGGTTCATAAGACGAAGTATATCGGAGTGGGGTGCTCCAGTAGTTTTTGCCACGAAGGCGGATGGGTCCCTCAGACTTTGTGTAGACTATAGAGAACTCAACAAGCTCACAAAGAAGAATAGACACCCATTGCCGAGGATTGATGATCTCTTTGATCAGTTGGTTGGCGCCTCAGTGTTTTCGCAGTTGGACTTGGCCACGGGGTTTCATCAGTTGAGAGTGGCTGAGGATAGCATAGACAAGACTGCCTTTAGGACTCCGGATGGTTTCTATGAGTGGCTTGTGATGCCATTTGGTTTGACGAACGCCCCTGCATACTTTGTTGATTTGATGAGTAGGGTGTTCAGGGAGTACCTAAATAACTTCGTAGTGGTCTTTGTGGATGACATCTTGGTCTTTTCTAAGAGCGAAATAAGTTTTCGTATGTGCTTAATAGGTTAAGCAAAGCCGGTTATTTGATCAACGGTGGTTTTGGAGCAAGACTGGCAAGGACATCCAGAGTTGGACAAGTGCTTAATTATTTAGCCGTTTTTACTAGTATCATCTCACGTAGGTCGTATGAATTCGAAGGAGGTATCCCTTGGGTGTTTGTCTGATATTGGTTTAGGCCTTTGGGGCTTGCACTTGGGGGATGTCGAGTTCGACTAGGATGGTCTACGTGAGAGATGGAAAGTTGTGACGATTTTGCATGGGAGAATATCCTGGTTTTCTCTAGAAGTGGAGAAAAGCATGCCCTACATCTTAGGGAAGTGTTGGAGACTCTGCGAGCGCATAGTCTTAAGACAACAAAGGTGGATGGAGTTCTTAGCATCCTATGATTTCGAGATAGCGTATACCCCTGGCAAGGGTAACGTGGTGGCGGACGCCTTAAGCAGAAAAAGGTTGTCCTTGAGTCCATTGTTCGTGGAACGACGAAGCTTGGAATTTATCTCGATGTTTGACTTCAGACCTTCCGTTGACTTTGTACCCGGTTTGCTAGCATCTTTAGAGGTCAAACCTACTCTTTTGGGACGGATTGGCGAGGCACAGCGGGACGACCCACAGTAGGTTGAGTTGGTAGAGAGGCTCATAAGGGGGGAGTCGTCCAGCCATTTGAGTAGGTACACCCTAGATGATAGGGGGTGCTTGCGTAGAGACGGTAGACTTGGTGTACCGCAAGACGAGGGTTTGAGGAAGGCTATTCTTGAAGATGTGCATCGTTCAAAGATGACCATTCATTCCGGTGGGGACAAGATGTACCAAGACATGAAGCGAGTTTTCTTTTGGGCCGGTATGAAGAAAGATGTGGCCGAGTATGTCGCTAGATGCTTGGTGTGCCAACAAGTGAAAGCGGAGCAAAAGAAACCCGGTGGGTTGCTTCACCCATTGGAGGTTCCGCAATGGAAGTGGGATAGCGTCACGATGGGTTTTATTGATGGGTTACCGAGATCAAGGAAGGGTAATACGGGAATTTGGGTTGTGGTAGACAGACTTACTAAGAGCGCCCATTTCATACCCGTGAAGAGCAAGAGGACTGCTCCATGGCTAGCTTCAGTTTACCTTCGAGAGATAGTTCGATTGCATGGGGTACCTTCTATCATAGTGAGTGATCGAGATCCTATCTTCACTAGTGAGTTTTGGAAGAGTTTGCAAGAAGCAGTGGGGACTCAGTTGTGTTTGAGCACCGCATACCATCCTCAGACGGACGGCTAGACCGAGAGGGTGAATCGTGTTCTGGAAGACTTTTTGAGGCTTTGTATCTTAGATTTTGGAGGTACATGGGAAGAGCATCTTCCATTAGTGGAGTTCACATATGATAACAGTTTTCAATCTAGTATTGGCATGGCTCCTTTCGAAGCTCTTTATGGAAGGCCTTGTCGATCACCTACATGTTGGTGGGAGTCTACGGATAAGATCTTGCTTGGGCCTGATATGGTTAGAGAGACTTCGGAAAAGATTGATTTGATTCGAAGAAGGATGAAAGCAGCGCAAGATAGGCAGAAATCTTATGCGGATAAGAGGAGGACGGATCTTGAGTTTGATGTTGGGGATATGGTCTTTGTTAAAGTATCTCCATTACGGAATGTTGTTCGCTTTGGGTCCGTTGGGAAGTTAGCACCAAGGTTTGTAGGACCGTTTCCTATTAAGGAAAGGATTGGACGGATGGCATATAGAGTGGATTTACCCGAGAGACTTAGTGGGGTACATGACGTATTCCATGTGTCACATTTGAGGAAGTGCCTACATGAGACCGCA
>JASFAX010003949.1:0-40916 GCA_030737875.1 Allium sativum
CTATTGTTGTTCCTTTTAGATCTGTGAGTGGAATATTGTGTTCTATGGCATATTCTATTTTTTAAATAGATTAACATGTTGATAGCTATGCCTAAGAGGATTTGGAAATCGATAATATCAATAAAAAAAACCCCAAATCCTCTATTTTATATTTGCATAAGAATTGTCATTTTGTTTGGATTTGTGGAATTTTTTTATCTTAATATTGGATTAAGGATGAAAGGGGTGTTGTTGTTGTTGTTGTTGTTGTTTGTACTTTGTGTAATCTATCCACCCTTATGTAAACATTTGATTGTAATCCAAAAGGGTTTAAATTTGGTTATTCCATGATATGATCAGGTTTGGATTCTATTTTGAATCCAAACGTATTCATACATTAAATATATCAAATGTAAACGTTTTTATGTGCATAACACCAAAAAGGGGTGAATTAGATAAAGTGGAACATATAAACATACACGTATATATTATATGTGTACATTATACTCTATTCTTAATCTATTATTGAAATCATTCCAACAAGACTAGGATGCAAGTTGAAATTTGTATTTATGTATATTTTCCATTCACTGCTATTTGTTATTTTGTTATTATGCCATCATGCCTAAATTGTAGCAGTAAAAATATGGAAAATTAACTTGTATACCTTGATTTTGACAAGTTGACAATTTTTGTATTGTTAGTACGTTCTCTCGTTCATACGAACATTAGCGTTATTTAGGCATTATAATTATTATACTTATATAAACGTAACCAACGTAATTAACGTTATATTAACATAATAATTGCGATTATTATAGAATTTGAATTAGAAATATCCCCATATATATATATATATACACACACTGAGTGATTGTGTGTGCATATATAGTGGCTTTATATATATTGATAGTGACACATAGACGCGAGGTTAGTTGCCATCTGTGGTGGAAGCCTGCCCGGAACCGACTGGCAAATCCATCAACCACAAGTAGGTGCAACTAATGTGAGAGGTCTAGGTGCCATGGGCCATTCAAACTTAGTACACTATGACACGAGGTTGAACCCACATGTAGTAGAAGCCTGCCCGGAACCGCCCGACATATACAACATCTACTGGTATACGGAGGTCTAGTGTGTATATAAATATAACTATATATATATAAGTCCATTGTGTGTGAAAATAGGCAAGTTCACTACACCTTGAGAAGGTCTTAAGTGGCTGACTCTCTTCTTGTCTAATTTGGGTCTTAAGTGGTTAGGACTAGGATCCCTCCGAAAGTTTATTCCTTAGAGAGGAACCAGAGTCATGGGACTCACCCTTATTATATTCGAAGTAAGTCATTGGGTCCTCCTTCTCTAAAAGTGGTTTTGCATAAGTGGTAAAGGAGTAGAGTAGTTCACGGGGAATGTCCACTTCTTCTAGAAGCTTGTAAGGTTTCAATTAGGGACATAATTGGTATATAAAAGATATGTGGCTGTTGCATGCTCACCAACTATCTAAGGGAAGTCTTAAGCGGCACAGGTGTTCTCCCGTAATATCAGTTAAGTAGTAACGTTCACAATACTGCTTCTTATATTACAATTAAGAGTATAGACTTAAAAACGTTAACATACTAGGACAGGGTCTTAAGGGGCTAGGGTCATCCTCATGGTTATAAGAGATCACAAGAATCTACCTTTAATAGGGCCATAAGTGACCGCGAATTCCCACCTCGTTGGGTCTTTACCCTAAAAACACTAATGAGCGATTGACTTGGAAATCGGCCTCATTGGTTAGACACTTGGTGTTTGTGTGAATGTTGTGTGCTGCGTAGACATACATTGACATATGTAACCTACTAAAAATATAGGTATGGACTTTAAGTAAACACCATATTTTAGTCATATAGAACTTGATGTTCTGACCCCTTTCCTTAACATATCAAACAGGTCAGTAGATGGGGTAGAATCCATGGACGAAATAAGGATGGAGGCTGAAGACTAAGATGTCATGGTTTTATTAAATATTATTACTGTACTTCTTATGGAAGCTTTTGAGACTGAATCTATTGATGTACCTATGGAACAAATGTAATCCTGACTGTTGTGTTGGAATTATGTGATGTTTAAATAAAGTGGTACATCTTATTTTAGTGTTATACTTTCTCTTTCCGTTGTGTGAGGTTTCCATTCGAAGTGTATACATATATTATCTATGCAAATGTAATTCCTTACAGGAACTAACAACCCATTTAGAATGGCTCTAAGTTTCGATGGGCCTTTTCTGGGTCAAAATTTAGGCCCATTCCGGGTGGGTTGTTACAATCCCTGAAGACGTCCATATCCTAGGACCCCTGAGGTGAACCACGACCGCTGGATTCCAGTGAAAGTTCAACCTATGTATATCCCCGACATGATCCGAGCAATCATGAGAGAGATGCGGGGAAATATAAATGACATGTTGGAAACCAAATGAGACGTAACCCGTTCACCAAGGTCATGCACGAAGTCGAGTGGCCCCAATGCTTTAATACGCCATAACAAACACCTTACCGAGGAAAGACTGACCCCTATGGTTTCTTAAACCGCTACACATGGACTCCAGTTGGGCCACTGATGTCATCAAGTGCAAACGCTTCGCGGTTTTCTTAGAAGGCACAACATTGCTCTGGTTTACTCGACTCCTGGCATGATCCATAACTAGCTTCGACCAACTAGCTTCTGAAATGGTCAAATGGTTCAGAATACACGTACCCAGACCGAAAGATACTTTCACTCTCTCCAACCTCTACCAGGGCCTGATAGAAACCCTCAAAAGCTACCTCGAGCGTTTCAACACCGCTCTTGCTGAGGTTGATGACCCAGAGCCTTGAACAGTCCTTGTTCAGCTTGCCAAGGGCATCCTTCCCAGCTTCGAGTTTGGAGCGTGGATCGACAGAAAGCATCCTAAGACTCTAGAAGCTTTCTATGAGAAGGTCAGTCAGTTCCTGTGTCAAGAGGAAGCACGACACAATATGGCTGCTCAAGGTGGCCACCCCCAACAACCCACACTCAGGAACTATCATAGACAATGTCAAAGGGAAACAGGTGGGAGAATCTTCCGACAAGGGTAAGGAGGCGATCCCGTACAAGCCCAAACCATACAACGGCAAACCTGACGGTCGCTACAACAGCTAGGCTCCTGGAGATCCCAAGAAGCATGACCATTATCCCACTTACAAGAACAACACTCCACTCAACCGAGAGTTGGAGGAATTCTACTTAGAAACTTGTAACGCCTCCAGTATAAAAAGCCCAATATAAGGGAGTCTACCGACCGCGAGAAGAACTCCGGCAAGTATTGCAGATTCCATTGATATGTTTGGGCACAACACCAATGACTGTCGCCACCTCAAGGATGCGACAAAAAAACTCATTCACGAGAAACGTATGGAATAGTACGTACAAAATCCTGCTCCTCCAGAAGCAGCTGTGGGCCCTTTAATGCCCGCACTCCCTCTAGCTAATGCAGCCCTAGGGACGTCTAATCAGATACCACATGGCATTGTGATCAAAACTATTTGTGGTGGGCCTCACCCAACACATTATAACTTTCAAAAGATGGAGGAGTACGCCAATTCCATTAAGCATGCCAACTACGAAGCATGCTCCCCCTTGGACAAATCTGTCCTCGCCAAGCTCCAGAAGACGATGTGGGACAATATCCTTTTCCGCGAGAGAAAGCCTACGGGAATTGAAATACCAACCATGGACCCTCTCCTTATCTCTGTAGGAATGGAGAAAAGGATCGGAACGATCAAAGGCAACCAAGAAACTGCAAGAGCATGCTATCTCGCCGAGTGGAAGAATGTCGTCAGCAAGGGGAAAGGCAAACCAATGCCTTTACCCTCCTGCACCAAAACAGCCAATGCACATCAATATAAGGTGTTTGAGTCCTGGCTCAGATGCCAGTGTCATCATTCTGATGATTTTGATTCAAGGGAAGATGAAGAGCCTAACTTTGAAAAAGCTACCCCCATTGAACCAACAGTGGATATTCCGATCAACCCCATTGAGTCTTGAAGATTGGATCGCAACTCCACCATGCAATAAAGGGAGAGCTTGTAGTCTTCTTAAGGGCCAATGTTGACGTATTTTCTTAGACCCACTTCGATATGTGCGGCATTGACCAAGGAATCACTTGCCACATGCTCAGTATCAACTCGAAGCATCTTCCTATCAAACAGAAGCGTTGAACCTTGGGAATTGAAAGATTGACTGCACTTATGTCGTCATGCCTTTCGGTCTCAAGAAAGCTGGAGCCATCTATCAGCGATTGGTCATCCGCATGTTCAAGGACTAGATCGGGAGATCCGTGGGTGTTTACGTGGATATATGCTCGTGAAGAAGAGAATATTGAACGACCACGTCAACGACCTTGCTGAAGTGTTTGGTATCCTTCATAAATACAACATGAAACACAATCCCTTGAAATGCACTTTCAGCGTTGCATCGGGAAAATTCTTGGGTTTCATTGTCAATTCACGAGGCAACAAAGCCAATCAAGAAAAATCCAAGCTATCTAGGATATCGAAGCCTCTCAGAGCATCAAGGATGTTCAAAGCTTAAACGTGAAAATGGCCACCCTAAGTCGATTTATCTCTAAAGTTACTGACAAATGCATTCCTTTTTTCATTTTGCTCAAAAAAGGGAAGCACAACTTCACATGTACACGAAGTGCGTTGCCGTATTCTAGGACCTCACGAATCACTAAGAGTGACCGCCTATCTTGTCGAAACCCGTGGACCACAAAGACCTATATTTGGCTGTTTCTGTGTAGGAAATTAGCTCGGTGCTTGGTGCACATAGAAGATTGTATCAAACGGTCTGTTTACTACATAAGCAAGAGATTGACGGGGGAAGAAAAGAATTATTAAAAACTTGAGAAGCTCGCTTACTTCCTGTTGATCTCTTCCCAGAAGCTACGGCCATACTTTCGGTCCCATCCAATCAAAGTCTACATTGACCAGCTGCTATGACAGATCCTGCAACGACCTGAGGCAACTGGGCGACTTTTGAAGTGAAACACAGAACTGAGCCAATTTGAGATTACTTTCATCCCTCGTCAAGCCATCCTCCGAAAAGCCTTCACAGACTTCATAACGGAGTTTACAATTCTCGAAGGGCCTCCTCTGGAAGACAGTGAGTCTCCAGACATTCAGTGGAAACTATTCGTGGATGTATCATCTAACAATCAGTGTTTCGAGGCTGGAGTCATATTTATTACTCTTGAGCAATACTTGATCTGTTATGCTTTGAAGCTCGACTTCCCTACTACCAACAACGATTCAGAATTCGAAGCCTTGATGCTGGACTCAAAATTGCAACAAACTCAACATCAAGGCTATCCTGATTTACTCCGACACATAGCTCATCATACGCCAACTGTTGGGTGAATACCAAGCCAAGGGCACACGAATCGCTCCCTACCTTGCTCGGCTCCATGAACCGCTCACCAACTTCGACCACTACATCATTACGCACATCTCCCGAGACCAAAATGAGAATGCTGATTCATTAGCCAAGATGGAAAGCTTTGGGATACATAACTCTTGGGGATGGCCCTAGTCGAATTGCTCGATTCACCGAGCATCGATCTGATGCAAACTGATTCGGTTGCAACGACGAAGGTTAAACCTTTTTTGGGTGCTTCCTTTTGTGGGAACTCCCTGATCGAGCTTTTATTTGTTTTATACCTTCCCTAATGGCGAACTTCCTCTTCTGGAATGTTTGTGGTATTGGTAATGATGCGTCGATGGCTAGATTGAAGCGCATCATTATGAAACGTTCTTTTTGTCTTGTTCCTTTTCTGGACCTTTTTAGGCTCCAAAAGAGGTCACTAGTACCGTATTGTCTCTTGGATTTGGTGGAGTTTTAGCCAATGTGACTGGGAAGATTTTGATTCTCTAGTCCAAAGAAGTTGTGGTTGATTCTATTTTCGATTCTTCCCATCTTCTATCGGTGGCTTGCTCGATTCCTTCTTTCTCGTCCTCTTTTCTTTTCTCTGTGGTTTATGCAAAGTGTGATCGGACTGAGAGGCCGAACCTTTGGTCTGATATCCTCTCTCCTTTTGTTTTGGGTTTTTCCGTTTGGGTTTTAGGAGGCAACTTCAACGTGGTTGCCTGCCAAACCGAGAAACTAGGTGGCATTTCCACTAACCGTTCGGCGGTTGCAGATTTTAATGCTTTCGTCGTTGGCTTGGGCCTTTCCGAGAGTTTCCTTTGTAGAATCGGCTTTTACTTGATGTAACAACCAGGATGGGCCTAATCGGATCCTCTCTAGGCTAGACAAAGTCTTCGGATCGGAAGGATGGTTCAACCTTCCCTTCTCTTGCTCTGTTTCTCATCTACATCGGACCTTCTCTGATCATGCTCCTATGCTTCTCAGCTTCTCTCCCCAGACTCAGTCCGGTCCCTCCTCTTTTAGGTTCCAGAGTATGTAGAGTTCTCATCACTCGTTCCATCAGGTAGTGGAAGACTCTTGTAACTCTCCTGCAGTTGGTTCCCCAACTGTTGTGTTTTCTCGTAAGCTTAAGCGTCTTAAAACTTGCCTCAGATCCTGAAACGTGCAAGTTTTCAAGAATATTTTCGATCGTGTCAGAGCGGCCGAGGAGATTCTTATTATAGTAGAAGCTTCCTTCGATGAAGATCCTTCTCCTGCTAGTAAGGACGCTTGGGCGCTGGTTCAGTTTGTCTTTTCGTCGGAACTGTGAGTAGAGAACGACTACCTTCGTTAAAAGGCAAGGATTAAGTGGGTTGTCCACAGTGATACGAATTCCAAGTACTTCCGTTCTTCCATTCGTAAGAAGAACATACTTCTTACGATTCTTCAGATTCAGCGCCCTGATCTTTCCATGGCTTCCACTCTGGTGGAAGTAAAAGAGACCATCCTTACCCACTTCTAAACCTTCCTTGGCCCTCCTTCTGTGTCGGTTTCTGACCAGTCCTTTCTAGCTTTCATTCCCAGGTTGGTTCTCCTTTCGGAGAGTGAAGACCTTGTCGTACCTTCTTCTTCGGAAGATATTCGAGCTTGTGTTTTTGCTCTTAGTAAGGATAGTGCTAGTGGGCCTGATGGCTTCAATGGGGTCTTCTATCAGAGTTTCTGGTCGATCCTCCAATCGGATTTCTGACTAGCTGTTCAGTTTTTCTTCTCCGGTGGAGATCTCCCTTGGGGTTGGACCTCCACCAACTTGGTCCTTATCCCTAAGTGCGAAAATACTCGCACTTGTGCGAATTTACATCCTATCAGCTTGTGTAACTTCTCTAACAAAGTTATTTATATGAATCTATCTACTAGGCTAGCTCCGTTTCTGCAGCGTATTATATCCATCTCTCAAGCTGGGTTTGTAAAAGGACGATTGATTACGGGTAACGTCCTTTTAGCCCAGGAGTTGGTATCTCAGATTGATCGGAAGGTCAGGGGCTCTAATGTGGTTATTAAGCTGGACATGGCTAAATCTTACGATCACATGTCCTGTTTTTTCATCATTAAGGTCCTTAGTGCTTTCGGGTTCCCGGAACCCCTTATTGATCTTATTTGGAGCCTCATTTCCAATTGTTGGTTTTTCGTCCTCATCAACGAATCAACCAACGAGTATTTCAAGGCGGGAAGGGGACTTCGTCAGGGAGATTCTCTTTCCCCTTCTCTGTTTGTTATCGCAGCCATGCGTGGATTACATACACTTACGATAGCAAATCAAATTCATCGGTTTGGCATCCCTTCGGTATACCCTCTCATCTCTTCTTTATCCTTCGCAGACAACATTATCATTTTCACGAATGGTAGTCATCACTCTGTCCGTCATCTTGTCCGTCTCATTCAGCTATATGAGAGATGTTCAGGCCAACTCGTTAACTCTGCTAAAAGTTGCTTCGTTCCTACGAGAGACTTGTCTCCAGTTAGTTCCATTGGATTGAAACTTTCACTGGTTTCAAGGCTGCCTCACTTCCCTTACCGTACCTCGATATTGTGCTTTACAGAGGTCGTAAGCTCAACGCCATTTTCAATCCCTTGACATATAGAGTCCGGGGAAAGATCATCCGGTGGAATGCGACGCTTCTCTCTCAGCTAGGAAGACTAGTTCTTTTAAAGTCAGTGCTTGACTCAATAAGATCTCACATCTTTGCTACTACGACTCCTACCTCCTCTTTCTTTCATTCTTATAGGTCGTAGGCATCGCCATTTTTCTGGGGTATAAAGGATAATGCTAAACGTCACCACTGGATTTCTTGGGACATTATTTTTCGTCCCAAAAGTGAAGGGGGCTTAGGCTTTAGAAATCCAAAGGACACGTGTACTGCCTTTGCTTGCAGGTTGTGGGACAGGTTTGATGCGAACAACTCCTTATGGGCAACGTTCCTTCATGCCAAGTACCGCAAACTCATGGCCACGAATTACTCTGGTGTCCCATCTTACGCTAGTGAGATAAGGAAATGGATGCAATCCATTAAGATCTTTTCGGATTCTCATGGAGGTGGAGCCGACTGGGACGACGCAACGTGGAGCTCAGCGAGGATGCCAACTCCATGAATCCCTCTTTTTTCCTTCATCTGGGATGTTCGTATTCCAGCGAAGGTTTCTTTGTTTATGTGGCGGACCTTGCATGGTGGGCTACCTATTGACGAGAAGCTCTATAGGATTGGCATCCCTCTTGTGTCCCATTGCACATGCTATGGGGTTAGTGACATGGAATCCATAGCTCACTTGTTCTTCTTTGGCTTTTCTGCTAAAGCTGTTGGTCTTCGAAGTAATGCATCTTCTCTTACTGATCTATTGGGATATTGGTGGGATGAAATCTCAGGTAAATCCGTTCAAGCGATCCTTTTCAGGTTAATTCCTTGTCTCATATGCTGGCATATCTTGTGCTCGTGGAATAAGGCAATTTTTGATGAATTGCTTATGGACCATACTTCTATCATTCGATGGGTAAGGAATGATGTGTTCCTTGCTTTTCGACGCAGACCGTTTATAGGTTCTATTGGTCCCCGCTCCAAGAGATTGGCTAGTACCTTCGATATTTTATTGGTAATAACTTCTCCCGGGAGGGGATTGGTTGAATCCTCTACTTTTTGGCTAGCGGACTCCATCCTACTACCCTCATCTCACACCTTCCCACCCCCTTTTTGGTCTTATGTTGTTTGCTAGTTCTGCAGGGTCCAGTTTTACAGGTTCTTCTAGCTTTGTTGGACTACGGATCTACTGATTCCTGGAGTAGCTGTTTTGGATGTGAGCTTTCCGATGGAGAGGGTTGCGCTCTTCTACTGATTATGGGGTATTTCGACAATTTCTAGATTACTCGCTCATGTTTTTTAGGTCAAGTCGCTCGGACGGCTTCCTTGCCTTGGCACGCGGCTTTCCTCTTGGGTTCGGGTTCAGGTTTGGTTGATTGTTGAAGAGGACCTCAGTGAAACTAGATCTAGAGTTTTACTTTCTTTTATTATGTTGTATTTCTTACCTTGTATATCTTGGAGTGACCATAGGTTTTGTAGGAGTCCATATACTTCATAATCCAGTGGTGGCTTTACCGGAACTCGATTTTGAAGTATGATGGGCGATGGTCATGCCGGAGCTCATCCATTAACTTCCTTGACTTATGGTCATAGTCTGAGCTGTCTGTATACTTATGATTACCTGCTAGGCATGTTGGCAGCTATTGAGTAGTATTTTATTAATATATACGTGTGATCTCTCCTTTTTGGAGGATCACACATTTTTGTAAAAAATACTAAACTGAATAATACAAAACTTTTCGTATTTACAAAAAAAAAAACGACGGAGATCAATCCTGAGCCTGAGTTTTGGATGACACCAATTAGGAGCTACCTGCAACACATAATCCTCCCTGAGGACTATAAGGAAAGACAAGCACTCATTCTCAAATCATCTTGCTACATCATTCAAGATGGAGTGTTATACCGAAGGGGATTCTCTATTCCATTACTCCGGTGTGTAGCCCAGAACGACGTTGATTGTGTGTTACTAGATGTGCACGAGGTCGAGTGCGATGACCACACTGGAGGGAAAACTCTAGTAAGGAAGATGCTGAGATATGGTTACTTCTGTCCCACACTTGACGAAGATGCTGCAGAATATGCCCTCAAGTGCGACAAATGCCAGAGGTTTTCTAAGATTCCAAGATCCCCGCCTACCGAGCTAGCACAAATGGTCGGTACTTGGCCATTCGCCACGGGGGGAACAGATACCATCGGAACTCTTCCGATGGGTAAAGGCGGTGCACGTTATGCTATTGTCACAATCAATTACTTCACCAAATGGGCATAATCCGAGCCTCTTACCACAATTACTACTGAGAAAGTGATCAACTTCGTCATCCGCAACATCATCACCATTATGGGGTCCCCCAAGCTATCATTTCAGACAATGGGACCCAATTCGATAGCTCTGAGTTCAAGAATGTCTGCAACGACACAGCATTGGAAAGAAGTTCTCGGCAGTAGCTCACCCTCAAGCCAATAGGCAAGTCGAGGTTGTTAACAAAGTGATCAAATCCATCCTCAAGAAGCATCTAGTAATGGTCGAAGGCTTATGGGCAGACGAGCTTCCTCTATCCCATTGGGCATACCTGATCACCCATAAGTCATCGACTGTCCATACACCCTTAGCTCTTGCGTATGGATCCGAAGCAGTCATCCCCATTGAGCTCAAAATCCAATCTCATCAAGTCACTTACTACAATCCGAAGACCAACCAGGACCTCTTCTTGGAGTCACTAGACCTACTCAAAGCGAAAAGAGATGAAATCGAACTCAAAGCCACCGCTTAGCACCAACGAGTCGCCCGATAATTCAATTCCAAAGTCCATGTAAAGCACTTTGACATTGGTGACCTCGTCCTGAAGCGGATCTTTCCCACACTGACTAGTTTCAGTCCTCGTTGGGAAGATCCGTATGTCATACAATGGAGGCTTGGAGACAGAACCATCAAGCTAATGACCTTTAATAACGTCAAACTCCCAAGAGCATGGAACAGCGAACACCTCCGCTGCTACTTCGCCTAGCTTTGTGTACATATTTTTTGCTTTCCAACAATGTTATGTTTTCTTCAAATATAAGGCACTGTAAAGTATAGGCCATTATTGCCAAAGTTATCAGTAAAGAAAATTTCATATTTCTATGTTCTTGGTGTGTTTACTTTTTACGTAATATATTTGAGCAACTATTACAACCAACTTGCATACACGAGCGCACAACACTGGATCAGTACCCCTAAGCTTGGAATCGGTCCTTAACTCGAGTCTCGAATCGACAACGAGGCCGAGTATAAATAACTCGACGTGAGTCTCAAATCAACGATGAGGTCGAATACAAATAACTCAACCCAAGTCTCGAATTAACGATGAGGCTGAGTATTAATAACTCAACTCAAGTCTCAAATCAACGACGAGGCCAAGTATAAATAACTTCAGACGCTCATTCACTTGAGTGTCCAACCCTATTCCTAAGTCTCTGAACTTGGGAGCATCCCCTCCGCCGAGCGAGTATGACATCGACTGCTCACTTGGCTCTATTCGACCCGAAGGGCCTATACCCGGGCAACCATTGGCGTATCAACTACTTCCTCGAACTCTAACCCGAATGAAACGATGGGATAGTTTAAAGGATGAATCAACGGTGTCCACCATGCCTCCTCACGACAATGACCGCAAGGAGATCCCAAGAGGAAAGACATCATACTCAAACTCCGCATGACCCAAGACCCACGACCCAAAGGAAGGTCTCGGGAGCAGAGTTGACACATAAGCTTCACATGACTCGAGTATCGAGAGTGAATCCCCGAGATGATGTTTTCGTAAGTGTAACAACAAGTATATTTGCGCAAGTACAAAAACTGGAAAGCGCAAATGAACATTTGGACACTTAATACAAAATGTGATATAAGAAAAGTTAACTAACACTTTCATTCACAACAGTAAAGCAAACTACATCTGTCTATTCTTTCCTAACGAAGTGATGTACCTGAAAACAACATCATACCTCCAAAAGAGAGGGCTATACTCGCGTATCCTATCGGTCTACATAACCAAAGTTTCCTTAACGATCACTTCGACGAGCCGCCCTTCTTCTTCTTATACAATTCAGCGTCGGACATCTCATTACCCCTCTTCTTCTTGTTACTCTTCCTGTAGCTGCTTCCTCCACTTCCTTTCCTTCGTTTGGTCGGAGAAGATGACCTAAGGGCCGCCAGTGTAATCTCTCCCTCTTTATCATCACCACTCGAGATATCTTTGACTTCCTCGTCTTCAGGTAGGATCACCTTCAGAGGCTTGGGAGTGATCTCGCTGGAGAGCGTGAGTATTATCGGCCTGCCCTCTCCTATCTTCTACCCTACCTTCCTAGTTGCTTTCGGCAGTGTCGCCTTGCCAACCTTAAGCTTTTTAGCCTCGTCCTCCTCTAGCTTCTTAAACAAGTCGTCATCCCTCTTCTTGGCAGCCTTGACATCGGCCCTCTTCTTTATCTCCTCCCGCACCTTAGCTGCGGCTTCCTCCTCAGCCTTCTGCCTAGCTTCCACGTGGGTTGCTTGCCAAGCTGCTTCATCGGCTACCCTTTTTTCCTCCTGCTCCTTAAACTTGGCTAACAGCTGAGCTTTCTGTGGTTCAACCAAGTCATGCATTGTATGCTCACTCGCCTCGAATGTCCCAGTCACCTGCACCTCTTTCCCATCTCCGTCTTCTAGAAGTTCCTTGAAGAGAACTAGTTCAATATCAAAAAATGTATTCAACTGAATACCTCCTTCACTTGGCTGCTCTCCTAAACCTTCCCTTCCAGTCCCTGGCAGTATGGGCTGTGTTGGTCTGAAGCATGTTGTCACTTCTGCTCTGGAGGGACCTCCACCGTGAAGAAAAAGGCTAATTAGTCTATTTTGGCTCTGTGTTACCATCCTTTTAAGCACTCGTGAGAATATTACTTTATCTATCAACACTTGCGGTGCAGCTTCAATAGGCACAGTGCTTTCAATTGCTAGTCGAAGGAAGCTCCCTTGTCCCTACCCCGGCTGATCATGACTATATTCAGTAGCGGCAGGGGATGGTACTTGCAGACCGCATGTAGAGATGAAAGGCGTAGCTTGCTGTTGTTGGGGGCAACCTCATACAAACTCATGAGCCGCCGACTTCCCCTTTGCAGCAGTAAGCGCCACTTCCTTCGCCCTTTCGGCGTCCTCTCTCAGCAAATTTCTTCCTTCTTGCAGCACCACGCACTCATCCAGGTGTGAAAATATGAACTCGATCTCATCGACTGCCTCCACCAGTGGAAACTAGGTCTCGTACGCCAACAACCTATTCCAAAACTGAGCCATTGTATGAGGATAATCATTCACTCACGAGATTCCGTGGAATCGATGTGCTTTGACATACATTCCCCAGATATATGGATCTAAAGACAACTCCGCCTTAATATCAGCATCCTCGATCTCGTCCCTGAGCTCCTCCACCTCCTTCTGATGCTCCACTCTTATTCTATCATTTTGGATCAGCACCTCTTTATCAGAAGCCTCAGAAGCCTCCTTGTCCTTCCTAGCCTGCTCCAACTCCGCATTCCTTAGGTCTAAAAGCTTCTTTAACTCAACATTCTCGTTTATAAGCTTTTGGGTTTCTTTATTTTCAGTCTTTTGCCTCTGGTTCTCCCTGACCAAGGCCTCATTGTCCGTGCAAAGTTGGTTCACTTCCTTGTTTTCATTAAGCAATCAATGGTTCTCCTCCACCAACCCTTGGTGTTCTCCTTTGAGAGTTGTGTTGTCAGTCGTCACTGAGGCTACTGTTTTTTTGAATGTCATCTCGGTTTCCGTGCTTCTTCCTCTAGCTTCTTGTACTTCTCTTCCAATTGACATGTTCTGGCAATAGAGAGTTAGCACATAAACATGTTACTCGTATACAAAAAAATAGTTATAGCATAGAAATTGTATTACTTAATTCCTTCTCCTTGTTTTTCAGGCTCTCCTTCTTAGCATTTACTACCAACCCCTGGTTCTGAATCTCCATGTTCTTTCAGACGATCAACTCCGAGAGATGCCTCGCATATCTATTGAACTCCTTGCACTGGTAGTAAGCAGCATGTACCTTGCTCCATACCTCGGCATTATCCTCACGAGGAATCGGGCTGATGTCCGGTAGCCATTTTAGCTCATTAAAATTATACTTGGGAAACACCTCTTTTAGTATCGCTTTCTTCTTTTTTGGAGTGCGCCTTTGGAATTCTGACCCTTCCTTTGACCCAGCCATCTTCGCTGTTCTGCAATCTACTGGTAATGTCTCTTTTACTTGTGGACTTATAAGCAGGCACCACTGGCAAGCATGAGGAGGAAGTGTCGACATTTGAGGTCTTGTTCCGTGGTCTAAAACCTTGAATCTTCCCCTGAAGATTGAATGATAGGTGGTGGGGATTCCTAGTGTCTTAGCAGATCTCGATGTTGACGATCATCGCCATGGTCATGAGAGTGGGCGGAAGATTGGAATATATCAGTTGCTTTCTTAAAACCACTTATAACCCCGCTCCTTTGTGTCCATTGGCCTCTGGCCCTCTGACCTCGGTATCCGCTACTGTCTCGAACCATTTACTTGAATGGAACAAACTCAAGGTTAGGCTCGTGCACCCTACACACAAACAAATGTTGTGTATGTAGTGTTTACGAGTCTATTTCCTAAGTGCACTCTCCACAGACCAGATTGAGGCCCGCTTGAAGGGGTTATCTCCCCAACGTTCGACGTTAGAATTTCCGGACTTGTACCACTGGGCCAAGACAATGAAAGATCGAGTGGTACCTTGTCCAAATCCTTAAACTGGTCCACCCTTTACAGTGACGTGGTGATTCCAGAGGTAGTAACTGAAGAAACTGGCCCAGCCAATGCTCCCACCCTCATCTCAAAAATTGTAGGCAGGAGAAGGGTAGACGATGGGCCCTCTTCTCCATTCACCATCTCCACATCACTGGTGCCGCACCTACTGGTCTCCTCTGAGTCTTCACGGCCTCGTGCCGCTTGGACACGACAGTGGGCGTCTTCCTTTTGCGGCCTAGAGAACTCCCCTCTCCCTAAAATTTTGCTTTTCGTTTTCCAATAGCGGTTGGCTGGAACATTGTACGATCGGTGGGGAGTAAGCCTGTCTGGTGCAGAGCCTGCTCATCTATGATGTTCTCAGTGGAGCGAGCTCCGGATGACATGACCCTCAATAGCTCAAGATGCTCCTGATACACTGTGACTTTTTGATGCTAGAGGAATCCCTATTTCAAAAGCTTAAAGTTAACTTGGAGCCCACAACTCAACTAACTCGAAGCCCAAAGAAATAAAAATACTTACTTCCGTCCAACCAATGCCTTGCAAATCCAGGAGGACAACGAACAAAGAACCAATCATACTTGAAAACATCAACTCTACTCCATGACCACATGACGAATCGGGTGATGGTATGTGCCTCTAGGTAATACGGGGAAGGCACTGGTAACTCTCCTGTTAATCTGAAAAAAGTATTGGATGTCCTCTCCGGTGGGTTCTATGTGCAGATGCTCCCTGAATAAGACTTTGGTACCAAGGAGGAAGGCATGCCCATTCGGATGAAGCTACGTTGGCACTAAATGAAAGTAACGCAGCATATATCAGACAAAGTTGCAAGCTGGAGGCATGCATCCATAAGTGCACATATACATATTCCAAGTAGTATCCCAATCTGGAGGTGCGTGCACCCTGTCCCTCTTTTGGTGAACGCGAACGACATCCCAAGGTATGCTGGATTTTGTACAAATGCGCCTCAAAGCAATTTCATCCAAATGCGAAGCCAACGAACCCGGTCGGTTGCCAACTACAATGACATCCTCCATCGTATCCAATGCCTCAAGGTTGTTTTCCTCCTCTATACCTACGTCTTCCTCCTGCTCAGGCTTATCCTCAGTGGAAGCAGTCCCTTCCGGCACCGATAGTTTAGTTGGGTGCTTGGCTGTTTGTTATGAATCTTTCAGTTGCAAACCCTTATCAGGCACTTTCAACGAACCTTTAAGCCGGGGTGGTGGGGGGGGGGGGGATGTGTGGGGTGGATGCTTCCGGAGTCTCCAGCTTGTTGTTCCCCGAAATAGTACTGCTTGGTGACCTAGAATAGGACGACGAGTGCTAAGAAACTTCAACTTCCAAAGTCTGTTGTTCCTTGGATGATCTTGTCTCCATTGCTAGTTATACTTTTAATATAGTTGCATTAGGCATCACATTGAATAAGCAGTACCCCTCGTGTTGGTGAAAACTAACATGTACGTGCAGTGAAGTGCAACGTTGATCAAAATCATTACCATACCAATACATATGGTAACCGAAGAGCTGTACCATTATGACATTACCAACCAAAGTAATCGGTAAATCGATAATTCTGTTTTTGGTTGGTAGAGGCCAGCAATTAATTTTTACCGGTTGCAAATTTGATATCTATTTGTTTGCATTTTTTTCATGCTAAAAGATCAGTAAATACTAAGAGCTGTTATATTCTATTATATGATTATTTTTCATTTTTATTTTGTGTAGATAAAAAGCTAAAACATTGTACAAATCATATTATCTTTAAAAAATACAATACAAGAATTGCATTCAATTTGATAACATAATAGTATTTTGCTATATTTTATATTAAATCATTATACTTTAAATTATGCAGTGTTACATAATAGAAACATTACAGACATATGCACACATGCACATACATGCGTGCGCGTGCGCACACACACACAAATCGATTACTAATTTTCGGTACCATTTTAATTGGTAGCGGTTGGTATTTGCGATAATCGGTAATATGGTAAAAATGTCCAGCCTTAATGGCAGCGGAATAATGAGCTAGCTTACCCTGGACAATGCATTTTTAGTCCTTGTCAAGTTTTATCAATGGCATATTGAATGTATATAGAATTTTAGGATAACAAATTTTAATGAAAAACAATCGTGAATAATTAGTTTAGGAAAATTTACAAGAAAACGATAAATTCATTTTTTTTTAGTTATACAGAATAGAGTTTTTCCTTTAATGTATTTATTGGCAATTAATATTAAATGATAAGCCTTTTCCCATTGTTTTCTTTCCCTTGTTGGTCTAATGTGTTCAACTTGACCATATTTTAAATCAATACCAATGTTAGTTTTGGTGGATAAAACATGCAATTTTTCGTTTTTACTCATACTGTTAACCAACAGAAGTAACTATCCAATGGTGGTGTCCATTCCAACTTCTGCTTATTGATTCGTTCTGTTTTTTGTTTGAGTTTGGAAAGCATACGTGAGCTACTATATATCAGAATGCGCTCTTTTACACTTTGATACAACTTATATTCTTGTATATATACCTACAATCATGGTTTGCAATATTAGATACAGAACAAGAAGCGTGAGTTGATTTACACACGCACAGCATGCTTTCTATTTTGAATACTTAGTTGCCATTTGTCACTGGTGACGGCGTGTTTATATTAAAATTTTGGCTTAGTGTTTTATAATGAATCGTTCAAAGTTCAAAGGCATAGGTAAAAAGAAAGCACGACCAACGATTTGAAAATGCAGATTATATAATGTAGTCAAACTTGAATCTTACATAAAATAAGAGTCGACTCAATCTAACACGATTACAGCAAAATCGCTGAAGCTGTTGAACTACTACTTCAAAATTCAACTGTCAACAGTCAACCATAAAGCCTTTTGAATAATTTCATGCAGTACTGCTAGGTCAAACATAACTTCTCAATCCTTATATAAGCAATCTCATTATTCACATCTTTTCCATATATAGTCATCCAAATCTCTTCAAAAACCATGTATCAAATGGACAACATCTCATCGCCAAGGGAGTCGAAATCTCTTACATCTATTCTAACTTCTGGTACTTCATCTGCAATATTGAATGCATTGCTGTTACTCAAAGAAACAATCCAAAATGATCCGAAACAAGCCAAGGCCATCGCCAAAAACCAAGAGTTACTTGAAGCAATCACAAATCTTATCAAAGCATCTGTACATTCACGGATTACAAAAGCATCTCTAGTCATTGCATGCTATTTGGTTTCATCCGATCAAAGCGCGATCTTGAATTTTACTAGTATTGGGCTAGTCCCAGCATTGATAGAAACGTTGGTAGATTCGGATAAAAGTGTATCTGAAAAGGCGTTGTGTGTCCTCGAGAGAATGCTTAGGAATGAAAAAGCAAGAAGAATGGCTTATGTTCATGCACTTACAATGCCTGTGTTGGTTAAGAAGATATTTAGGGTTTCTGACATGGCAACTGAATTTGCAGTCTCAGCTATTTGGAATATTTGCCGGAATGCCGATGAAGTGGAAGAAAGAGGGTTGGTCGTGAGTGCTTTAAACGCAGGGGCTTTTCAGAAATTGTTGTTGCTTCTGCAGTTGGGAAGCTGTGGTACGAGTAGCAAAGGGAAGGTTAGTGACTTGTTGTGGCTGTTGAATAAATGGAGAGGGAACGGGGAGTGCATTGAATCCGGGGATTTTAGGAGAATCAAAAGAGATTTTTGAACTTTGGGATCCACTCTTTTTTTTTTCCTGAAATTTACAGAGTTTATTGATTTATTGACAAATACTGTAATTGTAGGCTTGTAGCAATTGTGTAACATTTAAATGACATTCAAAATAAATTAAATTTGATATGGATGCTGTTCTTGTTAAATGAGTAGATGTATCAAAATGAAATATTAATTAAACCTTTGTAAATAATGGAATAACAACAGCAGCATATTTTTAGTATGCTTGCGTGTTTATTCTATGAAAACTAGTATGGTTTGTTGACTGTAATCTAGCTATGAACGAAAACAAATATGCTTTTGAAAGACCTTGTATACGATGGTGTGAGGATATGAACCTGGTTTCTTTAATCAAAAATGCTAAATGGACCGAACCAATTTACGTTAAATTGTGCGAAATTGCGCGGGGTGGAACCCATCTTTTTCTCTCTATTTACAAAAAAAGCTTCGGTCTACGTAGCATTGTTCTTCTTTAATTAATTAAGAAGTTGTTTCAAACCCATTTCGTACTTTCTAGTCCCAGCAGTTAGAATTTGATTTCTGCTTGGAACGCACGAGGAAGAGGTGGAAAAGAAAGAAAGAAGAAACTCGTCCACAGGCCCGACGTTGTGGGATTAACCTCAAATTGGTGGGAGGAAAAAAACGAGAAAATGCAAATATAATAAGGGCAACCTCTCGCTAGCAACGTCCAGAACTGTAAGTTGAGATATGCAACATTTTGAAATATTTTCACATGGTAGCAAATATCTAAATTATTCAAATATTCAAATTTGAATTAGATATGATAAAACTAATCATATAACCCTAATGAATTTTTTTATAATGGATAATGATAAGAAACTCATTTGAGAAATGTTTTTGTAAAACTAAATATTTCAAGGATTTTTGTTAAGAAAAATAAGGTTTCAATCATGTCTTTTATATTGTTTTACCCCTTCCTTAAATCCACCCTTTCCTTCCTTTTCCACACATCCCGTACCCTCAACTTTTAGTTACACTAGTACTTCTCAAAATTGATACTCTATCGAAAATCGTTTTATTGATATATGGCTTTTTCCTCGATAAATATTGCTCGAACATTTTGGACAAGTCTAATTATAAACTACTAGGGTAATTATTATTAACTAAAAATATTTTGCTACTTTTGGCTAATTAGACAATTGTGAACTACAATTGACACATAAGATTTATCTAACATTATAAGCTACTTGGGTTGGAGATGCTCTTAATGGTATTTAGGGGAATAATTAATGAAGTGGCTAGCAAGTGGATTAGAGAGGTTATTTTAAAGAGAATTTGTAGAAGATATTCAAAAAGGATGTGATGACTTCTTGATCACATCCACGTCACATGCTTAACTCACAGATCATTCACAAATTTAAATACAAACAAATATGTCTTCATGTTGCTTATTCTCTTATCTCTTAAGTTCTAAAACTAAAGTAAGACAACTCCAAACATTTTCAAACTCAAACAAAGGACCTGACACGACATAGAAGCAAAGAATACAGACTTAAAGCTTGAAGGAAAAGGGCACAAACACCTACATCACATTGTGATGTGGTCATGAGAATTTTGGATCGAAATGGGGAGGCTTTTTTATTGTTTGAGTGATGGTAACAAGTGTTCATGTGTTTTTAAGGGTCCATGCTTTATGTTACCAAGGAGTTTCATAACTTAACCCACTACTGAAAAGTATATGTTAAGTGTTTGCAAATATAAAGTTAAGACCTAGACCGATTGAAGTAAAGCTTGATGTTTTGAACCCCTTGTACTTGTGGTAAACAAATGATACTTTTGTGATAGTATACTCACTTCTACTACCCTGCACACATGTGACATGTCCTAGACATGTTGTTTACATGTTTGGTTTTATTGTATGTGAAGCTGACAAATGTTGGAGAATGGAGGTTTGATGACAACAACTTTGTCTCAATTATCATTGATTATAATACACACACACACACACACACACACACACACACACACACACACTAACGTCTCTATCTAGAATATATAGACATATATATGTAGGATTTGTATACAAGATACAGTTTTAGAGTTTCAAGAGATTCAAAATTCAAGATAGATTAAAGACTCATGAGTTATCAAGCTATCAAGAATTCAAGAGTTAAAGAAAAATATAGTAATAGAGTCTAGTTTATATGTAAGACTCCGAATAACACTCCAGGTTCTAACTCTGATTTTCAAATTATCTCTTTCAAAATTAATTTCAAATTGATTTCAAACTTCTCTCAAAATAATTTTTAATCTTCCAAGAATTTCAAACTTATGATTTCAAATATATTTCCTAATTTATAAGTATTCTTATATTTATAGTTTTACTAAATATATTTTATTAAGTTTATATTTGATTATAACATTCTTCTTTAAACTCTAAGTTTTCATATAACCTTTTTTTTGTTTATATATAGTTTATAAATATCTCTTTATAAATTCCTATATATATGTTTATAATTATATTATATATAGTTTTATACCATATATATATATATATATATAAAGTTTTTGATCATATGTTTAAATAATATTTCTTATGTTTTTATACTTGAAAAATAATGTTTTTAGCAACTAGTTTTGCTTCAGGAATTTCCAGAATTTAAATACATGTTTTAATACTTTAAAAATGGTTTAAAAATAAAAAAAATGATGGATATGTCGACAAACATACATGGGCATGTTGACATATAACTGTCAGAAATTTAAATTTGAAAGGAAGTGTCTTTCAACCATTTGTAACGTTCCAGAAGCGTTGCAACCTTTCAAATCATATAAGTAAGGGCTGATTTCGATTTTTTTTATCACTCTTCTTCCCCGTCTTCATCCTCTTTCTTTACACCATTATATTTTCTCATTTTTATGATTTCTATGCTTATACTCTGCCGAATTCAATTCTATTTATATAAAACTTATTCTCTTCTCACTCTCTACTCATTACTCTCTGAATTGAAGTGCTTTTGAAGAGTTATAGGGCTATTGTAATTGTTTAGGAAGTGTTAGGGAATCGGTGTTTTCCTTGTAGCCATGAAATCAAGGAACGAAATCAATGTTTTCCTTGTTGCCGTGAAATCAAGGAACGGGAGCGATGTTAACCTTGTAGCCGTGAAATCAAGGGGTATAATTGGATATTGATATAGTAATAAAACTCTACGCAATCTAGCGTTGCGTGAGACTAGACGTAGGAGCAGTTCCGAACCAGTATAAAATCCGGTGTGTTCTTTCCTTTTCTGCTTTTTATTTCTGTTTATTTTTATGTTTGTGTTTGATTCTGTGTTTGTGATTATTTTTGTGGTGTGTGATTCATATAGCAGATCATATAAGTTTTGTATTTTGATTGAATTCTCAAAAACACTATTCACCTCTTCTCTAGTGTTAGTTTTTCCTTAACGATCCATTCCGCAATACTTAACAATTGGTATTAGAGCAGGTTTTTTGAAAGTTCATAATTTGATTTTTGAAAATTTTGAACAATAGTTAAAATTCATGCATTACATCAGTATTAGATAGGACTGCATTTTATTATTTTTGAAAAATAAAGTTATAATAATCTGTCCTTTTGAAAAATTATAACTAGTTATTTTGAAAAGTCACTTGATTCTTTGAAAAGTTGTATTGTTTTGCAGGGGAAGAGTAATGTCTTATGACTATTGGCCGAAAGACACCAAGATGATCGCTCATCAATCAGGAAAAGAAGAGTTTATGAAGAGATATGACTTTTTGGGCTTATAATAGTTGAAGTGTCCATTTATTCAGAATTCAAAATTTTGGAGCCAAGTTTGTTAAAGTACTAAATCATTGGTCTCATCGTCAAATTCTGAAAGATGTAAATGTATAGTTCATGACAATGGAAGAAATGAAGATAAATGCTATAACTGCAATAGACCAGGCCATATTAAAAGGGATGTGTCCTTATCCATATGATTCAGATTCATCATCAAGCAATGAAGAGCCAAAAACCGGAAATCCAAATATGTGTTTCACAACGATTCAGAATTCAGATAATAATGAAGAAATGGTTCTAAAAACCAGATATGCCTTAATTAATTTTTAATTTTATAGTTGAATGGATGTTTTGTTTGCTTTGCTTTGTTTTGAATTTGAAATCAAAACTTTAAAATTCAAACTTGAAATTTAAAATTCAATTTTAAAATTTGAATTTTGAAAACTCAAAATAATAATAATAAAATAATAGTTAGTAAAATAATAAAATTATTTTTTGATGTTTGTTAGGATTAATATTAATTCAGGAAATAATAAAACCTGTAATATAAATCGATAATATAATAAAACCAAAAACTCAAAACAACATGTCTTTTGAATTTCTACATGTATGTCGACATACATAAAAGGGAATGTCGACATATGTAACAATAAATTCAAATTTTAAACTTTCAAACATCCCTCCATCTTTTCAAGAAAATGCCAGTTCAAACTCTAGTTGTTGACTTTGTTTGTCTACTAATTTTCTTATATTTTGTTTCAAAATATATATAAATTAATAAAATTATATAAACATGTTAATATGATATACAAAATTAATATGAATATAAATTTACTTATCTTTTATATAGTTTAAACACACATAGTTTAACTTATATATTGTTCATTTGATTTCATAACAATTTTGGGTTACATTATCATAAATATTATTAGTAACTTAATACCAATTTTGATTTCTTATTAAGATTTATAAAATCTTGAATATTTAACCTAATATTTTGGTATAAAAATAATGTGTATATATATATATAATTTTATGTCTTAAATATGTAGTTATAGTTTAATTTATATCCAGATTTCATAATTTTGTTATGACCATAGATTTCTTTTAAAAAATTTAACATATAAATGGTTCTTTAGCAAATTAATATATTTTGATCTCTAAAAGTTTAAATTTAAAATTGATTTGTATCAAAAATTGACATATATTTCATAATAAATGAAATTTGAAGTCCTTTTTAAAATTAGTTTATATATATATACACACACACACACACACACAAAATTATGAATATATGTTTACATAAAAATAGTTTACTTTATATGATACAATTCTATATCTTTTTAAAAAGGTCTTCAATTTTTACTATATTAAATAAGTACCCTACTAATATTATTTAACTCCACATTTCTCATAGAATTATTCTAAATTTTTTATTATCTATTTTGAATTCCATAAAACTTTCATCTGTACTATCCTTTAAATCTTTTTCATAAGTATCATTAACCTAATTCTAGAAATTAGTATATATTACCCTAATTTAATTCAAATAATGGATAATATATATGTATATAAAAATAGTTAAATAGTACTTTGAATATATTTTACCTAAATAAACATATTCACCAAATCATTCTGCACACTATCATTGCACCTTATTTCATATCATACATCATTATTATATTACATTTCAAATTAAAATCATTCACATCACAAGTTGCATTTCATTCAATATATAACTTCATATAGTTTTGCATATGACATACTATACTATAACCAACACACTGCATTACATGTTAACCTTAACTCCATACATAACTCGTATACAATATGAAGTTTTTATCTAACTAGAAATATAGTGTTATTAATCAAATACATAACAGATTTACTCTGTCTTGGTAAACTTGACCGATTTGTTTGGCTTGGTTGAATTGATTGAATTGATCGGCTTGATTGAATTGATTGGATTGATTGGCTTGTTTGGTTTGTTTGATTTGTTTGACTTGAATAACTTGATTGACTTACTTGACATGGTTAAATTTCATTAGTGGTTGATGGGTTTGTTAGAAAAATACTAATTCAGTTATAGTTGATAGGAGCTTTATAGGTTTTTAGAAAAAAATAGAAGTTACAAGAAATGTTTGACTTTATGTTTTGTGACAATAAAACTTAACTTGGTTGATTGCTTGTATTAAATTGCTTGGATATTGACTAATCATTACATGAATATAGTAATTTAAGTTGTATCATGGCTTTATGGATATCTTATTTCTAAGTCTAGATTAAAGTTTTAAGCAAATTAGAGTTTAGGCTAGGATTAGCCATGTATTAGTTTAAGAGGGAGTTTTAGAGCTTTTAAGGATTAGTTGAAGGTTCTAGAATACTTTGGTTGATTTAATTGTTTAGATTGATTGTTTGAATTGCTTGTTTGAATTATTTGTTAGTTTGAATTGCTTGTTTGGATTGATTTACTTGTTTGAATTGATTATAAATATTGAGTTGTTTGCTTAGTTGATTATCCTTTTATTTATTTTATTAGACTAGCATAGTCATAATTTTAGGGGGGCTTATAATATTTTAGGTTTATAATCATAGATTTAGAGGAAATATAAGGTTATTCAATTCAAGGAGTAGTATACAGTCATTTATAGCATAGATTTAGGGATGAATATTAGAATGGTTGTAATAGAATAAGGATATAATATAGGCATAAATTTAGGGGGAGTTATGTATTTTAGTACTTTAGTATAGAATTAAGTATTATAATCATAAAATATATAGATAAATATAGGTTATAGATTTAGGGGGAGTACGTCTAGAATTTCTTTTTGATAATGACATAGGGAGAGAAATTATAAAATACAGTTTAAGGGGGAGTTAGAAGGAATTCATGGTGAACGGGGGAGTAATTGAAGAATCAGATTATCAGGTATGAATATTTTATAAACCAAGGTTGTCATTATCAAAAAAGGGATATTGTTGGAGAATGGAGTTTTGATGGCAACAACCTTGTCTCAATTATCATTGATTATAATATATATATATACTAACCCCTCTATCTAGAATATATAGACATATATATATGCAGGATTTGTATACAGGGCTTAAATATTGAAGACCGTATAGTTTTAGAGTTTCAAGAGATTCAGAATTCTAGATAGATTCAAGACTCATGAGTTATCAAGCTTTCTAGATTTCAACAGTTCAAGAGTTCAAGAAAAATGTAATAATAGAGTCTAGTTTATATGTAAGACTCCGAATAACACTCCAGGTTCAAACTCTGTTTTTCAAATTACCTCTTTTTAAAATTAATTTCAATTTATTTTTAAATTGATTTCAAACTTCTCTCAAAATAATTTTTAATCTTCCAAAAATTTCAAACTTATGATTTCAAATATATTTCCTAATTTATAAGTATTCTTATTTTTATAGTTTTATTAAATATATTTTACAAAGTTTATATCTGATTATAATAGTCTTATTTAAACTCTAAGTTTTCATATAACCTTTTTTTGTTTATATATAGTTTATAAATATCTCTTTATAAATTCCAATATATACGTTTATGATTATATTATATATAGTTTTATACCACATATATATAATGTTTTTAATCATATGTTTAAATAATGTTTTCTTTTGTTTTTATACTTGAAAAATAATGTTTTAGCAACTAGTTTTGTTTCTGGAACTTCTAGAATTTAAATACTGGTTTTAATACTTTAAAAATGGTTTAAAAATAAAAAATATGATGGATATGTTGGTGGACATACATGGGTGTGTCAACATATAACTGTCAGAAATTTAAATTTGAAAGGAAGTGTCTTTTCACCATTTGTAACGTTCCAGACGCGTTGCAACCTTTTAAATCTTATAAATAGGGGTTTATTTCGAAAAAAAATTATCATTCTTCTTCTCCGTCTTCATCCTCTTTCTTTACACCATTATATTTTCTCATTTTTATGATTTCTTCACTTATACTCTGCCGAATTCAACATTATTTATATAAAACTTCTCCTCTTCTCACTCTCTACTCATTACTCTCTGAATCGAAGTGCTACTGAAGAGTTATAGGGCTATGGTAATTGTTTGGGAATCGATGTTTCCCTTTTAGCCGTGAAATCAAGGAACATAATCGGTGTTTTCCTTGTTGCCGTGAAACCAAGGAACATGAGCGGTGTTAACCTTGTAGCCATGAAATCAAGGGGTGTAATTGGATATTGATATAGTAATAAAACTCTGTGCAATCCAGTGTTGCGTCGGACTGAATGTAAGAGAAATTCCGAACTAGTATAAAATTCGGTGTGTTCTTTCCTTTTCTGCATTTTATTTCTGTTTATTTTTGTGTTTGTTTTTGATTCTATGTCTGTGATTGTTTCTGTGATGTATGATTCATATAGTAGATCATATAAGTTTTAGATTTTGTTTAAATTCTCAAAAGCACTATTCACCCCCCCTTTTAGTGTTAGTTTTGCCTTAACGATCCATTCCGCAATCCCTAACAAAAAATGTCTGTAATTTTTTGAAGCGAGAAAGGAAGTTATAATTAAGCACGACTTAATCTATAGTGATAAAACTGCTTCAAAGTGGTGGTATGTAAACTTATTTTGATAAAATACATTTTGGTTATGTACTACACTTAAGTTAAGTATGCGACAACTTTATATGTATGTAAAATGCGTAAAACATGTAGAACAAAAGTAGCAAGTTAGAAGTTGAAAAGGTCGCTACTTATGCACATGAATATACCTTGTTTTTGGTGACTTTTAATATGGTTTAAAAACATATCCTTATGAGGTTTCTTTTCGTGGCAATTCAATTTGTACTCTAAGTAAAGAACTTTCTGTAGAATAACAAGATCTTGTATATTTTTTTGCATAAAGAAAGCAAATCAAGCTTTCAAGCATTTTCAACTATTCTTTGCCATGACTTTTTGACTACAATCAACGACAACACTTTTTGAATCTATAGTAGCACTTCTGGCATCTATACCATTGGCCGTTATGTTGTTGTTCTCAACTTTAGTGACCAAAATGATAGTCGAGTCGATTACTTTGGTGAGATCTTTTTAGAAGTGATTAATAACATGCTTAGAAATATTATGAAAGTAATTTCTAGTTTAAATCTATTTTAAATAAATAATTGTATATATGTATTTTTAAAGGAAAGGATTTTTCTTTAAAGGGCGTTATAGCATATGCTTCGTGCATGATCACAATAGATGTTATGCTTTGCGCATGAATTATGCTTTTAGAAAAGTGAATAATAGAGACGCAACCCTAAAATGAATCTTAAGGATTCTTACATAAGTTTCATTGTAACGTGGTTCCCTATTTTACTGTACCAATTTATTTCCATGAACTTTTTTGCTACTGTCTAGTAAAAATTCAAAAAAATATAAATATAAATGGAAGATTACTAGAAAGTAAAGGGAAGTTGCTGAAATGTCTGCACTTATTGTGTAAAAGAGCAACCATATCAACAACTATTGCATAGTTTACTACCAATACTGAAAAAGAAAAACAAATTGCTAAAATGTCTGCACTTATTATGAATAAATGCAGACATAAGCTTTGCCAAAATAAATAAATGAAGACATATAACCAACTATTCCACACTGTATTGCGTAAAAGAAAATAAGTTGCTGAAATGCCTACATTTATTGTGAATAAGTACAGATATATATGCAAAAATCCATCAGTGTATTGCAGGCATATCTGAATGTATCAAATAACTACAGACATGGAGGAAGAATAAATTACATTTAAGGTGGATCGTCCATACATACTGTTTTATAGTGGTCCGCCCACTACAGCTAAGCTAGCTTATAGTACAAGGCATAGACTTGGTTATCTATACATTCACTTACCAATGCACTCCACACAGGAAGGCAGAATAAATTACAAACAAATTGGCACACACATTCCAAAGCAGTAGAACATAGGAACAATTTGTGAGCCACACTACACAAAGTAGCTAGATAAAATGTCAAAGACACTGACCATCAAAGCACTGTAGGCTGTAGCATGACACATCTATTCCATAAAGAGATTTTCATAGGCTTCCCATCCGAGGAATGATTAAACTTTTAGCACAACTAGTAGGGAAATACATATTAGACCTGACAATGAAGCAACAAAAGCTACTCCCTAGATTCTCAACGGCGGAATCACCACGGAACTTTGCATTTTGACTTTGACTTACCCATAGTACCAAAAGATTACTATAGGAGAATGACATACCATCACCATTATGGAACGAGTCCCAGCTATCACCTTGTCTTGGTTGGACTGTGTGGAAGACGATAAGAACAACCAACATCATATAGCAACATTGAGAGCAGAGCTTCACCTACGCTGCCAGAAGTGTGACTAAGAGCAAACGAAGCATGCCATAGCAAGGACCAACCCAAAAACAATTTTTGAAGTATTTTTTTTATATTTTTGCATAAATATGAAGATGACGATATATTAAATTAAGTTTTGAAGTTTGTTAGTCTTTTATTTAATAATTTTTTATGTGTATACTTAATAATTTCTAAACTAGTATTTTTGTATAGTCTTTTATTTAATATTTTTTTATGTGTATATTAAATGTACGTCTACGTTTTCGTTTGGAGAAGCGAGCAAAATATTTTTTAAATTGATAAATGGTTTTTGTATGACATTTAGCTACATTAAATTATCCTAAATTCATGAATACGAACATACATGTGTTGAATGTTGAAAAAACGAATGAAGTAGCTAATGGGAAGAGAGGTGTAATAACCCGGAAATCTGGGCCAATTTAATTTTTTTATTTTGGCTATTTTAATGAATTTTGAATATTTAAAATGAATTATTTTAAATAAAAACGACGGGAAATTTATTTTGAATAGAATTCGAATGCATATATTTATTTGAATCGTTGATAGAATATGAATATTTATTTATAATTATAAAAGGAATTGGAAATGGCGCGGTAGTTCAAAAATTCGATTTCAAAATTCAAATGAATGTACCGGGTTCAAAATAAACCGGATTTTAGTGAAACCAAAAATATTTGAATCTAATTGAGAATATCTTTCCAAAGAATCCGGGAAATCAAAATTTCATAGCGGGAATCAAAAGATACGTTCAGTTGAAAATTCAGAATAGTCGATATGGAATTCTGGCCCTTAAAAATGGCCATTTTGCAAACGACCTCGATTTTCGACAAAACCACTTTTGTTGGATCCGCGATGTCAAGTTATTGCTAGATTCCAATTTTCATAATTTTTCGAATCAATATGTGAGCGTGGCAAAGGAAAACGCGTTTGACTAGTTTTAGTTGATTTTAATCGACAGGAAAATGGCCATTTTTCAAACGGTCTCAGAATTCGACGAATTAGTTTTGTTAGGACCATACCGTCAATACGAAGCTAGAAAATATTTTTTGGAATTTTTTCTTGTTAGTATGTGGCCCCGGTAAATTGAAATGTGCGTTCAAATTCAATATATAGAGTTATATTTGGATTTTGACGAAAACTGATCGAAATGATCGAATCAGCCTACGATACATATCCCATTGTGTTCGGAATGGGGGTAATTAGCTATGAACGACAGTCGGTGAGTTCGATTTCGAGGTCGAAATTAAAGGTTGCTTTTTGAAATTAAATAATTAAATTAAATAAAAAAATAATAATATATCCCTTCCTCTCTCCTATACCCTCAGCCCCCCCCCCCCCGTTAGTTCATTCCAGTTTTAAAATAAATAAAAAACCCTAGGAAAAATCGCGTTGCGTTGCCCCCCCCATCCACCGCCGCGCCTAGCCAGACCCCCCCATCGATCGACCCCCCTTCCCTCTCTAGCGACGGACGACTCCCAAAACCCGCCCTGTTCGAGCGTAGAAATCGAGGCGCACAGACCATCGAACGGCGTCAGACTGGGGGCGCTAGAGGGAGGCACGGCGGCGGTCCGTGTGGCGGCGACTGATCTTCCTCCGGCGCAGTGGATCGCCAACAACGACAAGACCTAGTTTTTAAGACATGGAGCGACGGTCTGAAGGAGAAACGAGGAGATAAGGTGATCCTTTTACACTGTTATAAAACTGAAAATTATACATTGTTTTTGTAGTAAAATAGCATTGTCTTTAAAAATAAAATTGTTTAAAGTTTTGTTTTTAAATAAAAAATTAGCATTGTTGTTGAAAAATATAATTCTCTTTGATTTAAAAATATAAATCTCATTGATTTGAAAATAAAAATATCTTTGATTTGAAAATATAAATATCTTTGATATAAAAATATAATCTTTATTAGAAGTAGAGCGATGTAAAAATATGATTTTTATATATAAAACTGAATAATAAAAATGTGAATTTTACTATGAACAGAGGGAAACAGTGAGTGATGGAACCGACAGGAATTAAATTCAAATCTGAACCGTTCAGAAATAAAGAATGGTGGAGTGGATCCCCAATGTGAGAACTCCTCACCTTTAATTTTCTTTTTCTAGTTAAAAATAAATACTAGGATGCAAACGGTATTTAGTAGCACCCGACACCCGTCGTCCACAGACCATGGACGGCTTGTATGCTTGTTTGTTTGATTTTGATGTGTAGTTGATTGTGTAATGTGATGTGAAATGAAATAAAATATTTATATAGTTAAAAATATTTTATAGTTGAAAATAGAATTTTTAACGTGTATTTAAAATGAAATAAATATAAACAAATCGGACGATTTGCTTATATACACACATTTGACTAATATTGATTGGGACGATAAATTTTACACATCGCCCAACTGCACAAATAAAATCTGTGTTTGATTGTTTGTAACCCCACACGGGTATTAGGATGATATATGACATACACTAATCCTAATAATTAGTTGTATGTCGATCGATTGATTGACAGCCTGTTATAAGCGTTGAATATTTATATTTGATGCTTATACAGTGTAGAATGCACTCTGGATGATGGTTGATTATTTGTCATTGTTGATATATACATGCGTTGTATGGAAATCCATAGAAATAAAATATATGGCAATTGATCGGGCCTCATTCCAGTTTTGAAATAGAATATTTGAAGAGAAATATTTGAATAGAATATTTCAGAAGAAATATTTGAAACGAAATATTTGAATAGAAGATTTGAAATAGAAATATAGAAAGCCATGTTGATTAGATATGTGCTATTTTGATGCGAACGATATTTATATCGATTATATTCGTTTTTATAATGAATATTAAAAAGTGATTTCAAAATCGAATGTTTTGAAATGAAATTCGAATTAAATTGAATTGAAAATTAAATGAATTCGCATTGAATTGAAGATAAAATGAATTCGCATTGAATTGAAAATAAAATGAATTCGCATCGAATTGAAATTGAATGGAATTCAATTTGAAATGAATTCGAATTGAAATTGAATTGAAATCAATTTGAAATGAATTTAAAACGAATTTATAAGGAAAAATTCAATTTTGATTTGAATTTGAAATGAAGTTGAAATCGTTTCGAAAACGAATTTAAAACGATTTATAAAATACGTTTTAAAAGGAAATCGACGAAGTATATATTATATATATAATATAATGGCCTGAACAGAACGCGTCGCGCTGCGGTTGTTCGTGAATTTCGACCATTGACTTCGAACGGACATTACGGGAGATCCGACCGTCGGATTCTCCTAAAACCGGAACCGTTGGGTTCGTATCGAAAAGAGCTTTCTAACGAATATTAAAGATTTGAAATCTAAGGGTTGGATTTGGAATTATGTCCAAATAAAATTTGGAAAAGGTCGTTGTAAGTGCAGTTCGATGGCCGTTGATGGAAATCGACTGTACGGGCCTTGATAAAATTATTAAAAATAGTGATAATTTGTGAAAAATCATAAGAAATGATTTGGAAAGAGTTGGGATGAAAATCTCCATATTTGAAAAGATAAAAATAGATTTTTATCGAAATGAACTAGTTTTGAGCTAGAACAATAATTTATTTATTTTTTAAAATAAATAAATTGGATTTGAAAGGGTTTTAAAAATAACCTTAATTTCCAACAACTGAATTGGAATGGATTTGAATCGAAATTATCTTCGGAATATTTCGATGTTGGATTTCGTGATGATACAGATTTTGTTACGGGAATTTGAAAGATATATTACTAACGTTATTTCTAATACGATATTTGTTGGTCGTAGAATTTGATATTGAATATAAGCTGGTATATTTTCTATTCAGAGCCTTGTATTTAATATCAAATGTGATTTGGGTTTGTCGTGAATGGTGTTTTCATTAACACTGTTCTTAAACCCAATTGAGAAAAGATTAAGTCTTTTATTTAGATTTAATGAAGTGTACCAATTAAATAGTATTTAATTGGAATTGAATTTGAATTGATTTTTGGGTTTTCGTGAATGGTGTTTTAAATAACACTTGTTCTTTAACCCGATAATTAATGGAATGAGATTTTGGGTTGTCGGGAACGGTATCTTCCATAATACTGTTCTTAGACCCAACAGAGTTAAGAAAATCAGAAACTAACTGGAGATTAGTTAAGTTGAGTGGTTTCTTGGGTATTGATCTGATGTTGGTTTCGGCCTTCGGGGTTAATACTTAGGGAATTGCTCACTTGCTATTTTACGGTTAGGGACTGATTGAAATGTGATGTGATTTTAGGGTTTATCGTGAACCGTGTTTTAAATGACATCGGTTCTTTAACCTAGTTAAAGATTAAAACTAAGTGGAGTTTTAATGAATCTTTAATTAGATTGAAATGATCGAGAATGGAGTATCACCAGTTTTGCTCCAGGCGATAGTTAAATCTTTAATTAGATTTGAATGTGAAATGGTAATTGAATTTACCGATAACACCGTGGTGTTAGATATGAAGTATTACCCGTTTTACTTCATGGGATGAATAGGTTGGGATTGGGAAATTAAAACAAATGATTACTTCGGTAAGGTTCGTTAATCCCAACTAGTTTGAAGTGATATTCAAAGGAAGATTAAAGAATAAATTTAAAGGAATTTATCTTTGATAAAATTAATGGGAACCTTTCCCTAAGAATGTGAAATTTAGAAACTAACTATAGGTTAGCTAAGCAGAATGGTTTTCTGGGTATTGATCTGATGTTGGTTTCGGCCTTCGGGGTTAATATTGGGTGAATTATTCTCTTACTAATTTACGGTTAGTGACTGATGAATTGGAATGAGGCGTATTTTGTGTTTGTGTAACACTTGTTTATTATATACGCGAGTTATTCAGAAAGACCGGATTTATCCCATTCTGAATAAATGATTCGACGATTAGTCGAAGATGAAGATGGTGGTTGAAGACCGGAGGTCTTCACGTCGTTTGGATAATTACTGATGATCTTGATTGGGCCGTACACCCAAGAGGAGGGAATCAGTTAGTAATCGTCCAGACGTACTTGGAGATCGATGGATATGCGGGGTACTAGGTGCCTCCGGTTTTGTTCAGACCCAGAACGAAATTGTAAATGGACCGTGTGTCTGACATTGGATTTTAGTCTGTGTGATTGATTTCTATTAAATATATATCTGTTTGGCGGCAGAGAATTTATTCTCTTGCTTAACACCCTTCTCTGAGACATACGAGCTCAGGGGTTATATATTGATGGATATAAATCGCATGGAGCGAATTGCCTGTGTGGCATGCCTAAGTGGAAAATTGATCAAGGCATCTATTTAAAAGCAAAGTCTTGTGGTTGATGATCAAAGCACCGCCTGTGTGGCATAGCTTTTTGTAACGTTGATTCACGAGCCTCACACCCCGGTTGTGAACCAGAAACGGGTGAAGGACCTCAGGGGGGATATGCATTTCTTTCTAGCTAGAAGTGGCGTTAGTGGTTTTACACGCCCTGACGAGTTTGACTTATGTGATTGTTGCTGTTGCGAGGCGCCTCGGATATATCAGTGACTATGTGGAGCCGATGGAGTCATTTCGCTCATTTACGCCCCAAAGGGTGGGGAAACGTAGTGTTCATGCATTTTAATCCACATCGGTGAACCGGCCCTGACGATCCAAGGGTCACTCGAGCTCTGATCCTGAGGCTCGGGCTAGACAGTCTCGAATCGGTAGAGGACTATCTTTTGCCTCGGTTCACATATGGAAATCCAACTTCCAATACGTGATATTTGCGGTTTTGATTATAGAGCCTAGTATTGGCGACATGATATATGGTACCCATGCCGTCTATGATTGATACTTATGATTGAAATTGTTTTATACACTATGCACTTATAATAGTATCAAAAGATTTGTTTTTAGCGTATCAAGCATTCTTTGGCTATTATAAGGTAAAACTCTATCCTCCGGCTTGCGTTGCATTGTGTGATGGGACCTGGGTCTTATAATAGCTTCATTGTTCTTTATTTAGCATTGCGCTGTTGTTTTATGCACTGGTATTCTTAGGAGGAAACCCGTTCCGTGTCATACGGCGTGGTCCCTTGATTTACCTAACTTTAAAATAAAGATTAATAACTGTTTTAGTTCTCATACCAGTCACATGACTGACCTGGAGTTTATTGTTTTAACCTAAACTCTGGGTGCCCTTATTTTGGCACGGGCAACTAGTAGTTTTGGTTTTGCAGATTTATATTCACATGATCCTGATTTATAGCTGGAACGATACTCGGAAAGCTCTGTATCCGTGTATTACTTCTAGTTGTGTATTGTATTATTTTCCGCTGCTATGTAATGTATTGTAATCTCTGATATTTTATAATGTATATTATTTGTTCATACTCTGTATATTCTTGTATTTTGATAGAATTGTTGTAATAAACAATGAAATGTTCTTCTGTTTGCGTTTTGATTCGTCTTGTCCTCAATTCTATCCGTGCTTTCCTTACCAGGGAAGTTCGGGTCGTCTCAGTAGGATTTCATTGGGAAAAGAAAGACATTAAATGTCTTGGAAGATGAATAGTCCTATATAGTAGAATATAATGAAAAATATGTGTTTATATAATACTATGTGGACCATAGTATTATTACCATGAAATGAAGGGAGACGACTAAGCTTGGCCATCCCAGAGGGTGGTGCAATGCACCAACTGCACTCGCACCGGTGCCTGTGTCCGAGCCCAAGCCCACACTGCACTCGCACCTACAAAATAAATTCTATAAAAATAAATTAATTAGCTTATTCTCCTCATAGATTTTAAGTCAGAGGAGATTAGCATAAAATAAATTCTATAAAAATGATATCGAGGGTAGTCTTAATGAGCTAAGATGTACGTTATGGCATGGCATGAATTAGAAAAGCTAAATCATTTTGGGAGTTTTTCTGTTTGAATTGAGGATTAAGAGAAATTTCTGTTTTAAAAGATTTTAGTGCTCATTTTTAACTTGTCTATTCTTATAAACAGGCAATCTTGCTAGCTCGAGTTGGAAGGAATGTTGATGGCATAGACCTAAATCTTATTACCAAATTTTGAAGCTCTTGAGGCGTTTTGAAGCTAATGTTATCAAACCACAAATGAAGTAGCCTTGCATAGTGCATAAATTATGACTCTAATTTTGTTAACAAATTGCCCTCATTGCTACTATTTGTGTGAGATGTAATTCAAAATTTGAGACCTTAACATTTCTCAGTAGTTGGTTCTTATGTATTCTTGATACTGACCTATTATTTTATATTACGCGGTATCTTGTATGCACTAGAATACATTTTCTTAATATATTTTTGATATCTCCTCTACTAGTTTTGTTCACAAAACATATAAAGCAAAGGCACAACAATAGGTACATAGTATCATTTAGTAGTAAAAAAGTTTTTTAAATTGTAACTCAGTTGTGATGGTATTCTACCAGCTTCGAAGTTCACACGGGCATCAAAATTAATATATGGTTCAAGAATGCTTAATTCAATTTTAGATATATTAGGAAACAAGAATGAATTTCGATGCACACTATACAAGAAGATCTTATTACAACTGTATCTTTACAACGGTCACAAATTGACAATTGTAATAAAGGTCTTTTACAACTATTTTTAGAAAGTTGTAACAAACCCACTTACTACAACTGCCAGTTGTAGTAAATGTCTATTACAACATTTCTTTTCTGACAGTTGTAATAGATGATTATATTCGGCAACTTTTATTATTATCTTTCTTGTAATAGATGTTTATGATTTTAATTTTTAATAACTAATATTGATAAATTTATTTAAAATTAAATGTTAATTTATGATTTTTTATAACATATTAAAAACTTTCTTAAAATTCAAAAATATGCATAAAATTTTAAAATCACAAAATTCAAAAACGAAAAAAAATTATAATTTTAAATTTTGTGAAATATTCAATGTCTATTTTTTTATTAAATATTCTAAATTAACTTCTAAGCAATATGTATTATTTAATAGTACGTTCAATGTTTAATTCTGAAAAATGTAAAATTCTGAATTTTTCTTAAATTAATTTACAATTTTCATAAAATTTAGAAATACAATTTTTACTTCTGCTAGAATAAAATAAAGTTAAAATTTTATACAACATCCAATACTTTAGAAAAATTCGTAAAAGGAATTTGAAATATTTTTCTAGTAACTACGGTACAAAGTGCATTGAAACATATAGTGTATGGACCATTATCCTCGAATGCATCTATTAATTCACTTCTGTATTACTTCATTGATCGTTTTGGCTCCAAAGTACAAGTTTTGGCTCAAATGCTCAAATATTTGGCTCCAGCTAGAGAAATTTTCGCTGCGAGAAACGATATTTTCATCAATAGCTTGACGAACCAGTTTCACAATTTATTCCTATCCCATCCTCTCAAGGCAACTGAAATCTCCTCCCTTTAACCCTAGTTTCAAATTTCTAAGTGGCTACAAAAAAAGCTGCCGCTTCTCATCCCAAACATCGCGAGATGATCCAGGACGCAATACCAGTGTGGGAAGAATGAACCAGATCTAGCGATGTCATAGTTTCTAAGTACAAAGGGAGAGAAAAACAAGGGCCTGCCAGAAAATTTGAAGAAGATTCTTTCCAACCAATTGAAGATAGTGGGCGCAAGTGGCGAGTTTACCAAATTCAAAGCACCGTTTAATACGGTGAAGCGTGTTCCGATTGAAAAGATTGTTGTAGCATCATGTCTGAAAATGAATAAAGATTGCAATCTAGGAGAAAAAACAATAAGAGCTACTTCAACATCACAAAGAATAGAAAGCTCAAATGCTTTCTTCAACAATCAATTCCTTCTCTTTGAAAAAGTTACTTGCCTACTGTATCATTCTCTATCCTTTTTTACTTCTGTTTTCCCTCTCACCATTTTTTTAAAGTCACTGCTTGTTAGTTAACGAATCCTTTTAAAGCAACTCATTCAAAATTAAATTCTTGAAAAATCTAGCTATGAACTTAAAGAAAAAGGCAGGAGAAGAACAGGAAGAAGGAAGTAGGCTTTGTATTAACAAAAACCGTTGTAGTAGTTTTTGCATCCAAGTTTTGTGTGTACTTTGGTTAACATGTTAGTGTTTTTTGTCAAATGAGTAATTTTCAGATTAGATTGGAAGCAAACGATTAAAGGAGGTGGGAAAAAAAAATAAAGATGGGGAAAACAAGAGATGATAGCCACAAATGGAAAAAGTGGGGAAATATATAATCTTAGTAAAGCTAAAAGAAGCCTCTTTCTATATTGGGCTGCTTCGGACAATCACAAAATTATAATGATTGGATCCAATTTTGTGATGCGTGCACTATTATTCTCAGTCTACTTAAAAGCATGGAGCTACAACCACCCATTTTCTTGAATAAATGTTTGAAAAATGCATTTAGTTTTGGAGAGTTGTTTTGTCATTACATATATTTAAAGTGTATTTGGAACCAGTAACGGCAAACAACTCTCCCACTACTTCCAATGTTAATGCTGGAAAGAATCGGAGAAGAAAGCTCAATGGTAAGCTATATGCCTTTCGCAGCCTAGTTCCAAATATTACCAAGGTATTAATATATACACAAATAGCACATAAATCAATAAAAATTGTGTATGATGGGTTAACTAAAAGTAATGGTTAAATATTATGATTTGGGTTCAAATGGACAAGGCATCCATAGTAAAGGATGCAATCGAATACATTCAACATTTGCAAGGACAAGAAAAGAGGATGCATCCGAGATCGATGAATTGGAATTAAGTAAGGCACCAAAAAACATGGTTGCAGTAGTGTTCTATAAAGAAGAAACACAGGCACCATTGGATTTACAATCATGTATTTTATGACTTATATATGACCAGGTATGTTAAGACATAATCCTACATTTTATGACTTGGTTTTGCTGGGTATGATCTTTTAAATCATCTTATAAGTTCACTAATTTATTTCTGGTTATTTGTGTTATGCGAAAATTGCGTGAATGCGGAAGCACAATAAGCAAGATCTAGATTTGCCAATTGAACATCAATCTAATCTGATCGCAATTATTCTATTACATCAAGCAAATAGTAAATAACTATAACAGAGAAATAAAGAGACACAATATTTATACTGGTTCCACTATCCTCCATAAGATAGTGTACATCCAATTCAAAAGAGAGAGATTTTATTCCACATGAGAGAATACAAGAGATTACAAAATAAGAGTTTTACATATCAAAACCTCAAACATGCTTAACTAAAAGAGGCCCCATTGGGGATCATTGGCTCCATGCCAGGACGAGTTTACACTAAAGTCTACCCCTCAATATATAGCCAAGGCAAATCCATGTGAGTCATCAATTACATTACCAACATATGGTAATAATATAATGGAGGAAAATTACCATAGCAATAAATGTGGAAACATATAAAGTAAATCAATCCATTTCTTTAGCATAGATGGAAGAAATTAATCTCTTCATTTATTTCTCTACCATCTCATCAAATGCAATCAATGCATTCACTTTATAGAAATATTTAATTTCCATTCTTTGCAAATTTGTTCCAATCAATTTGTGATTTTGTATCATCAAATTTAACACTCCACCTTGATGAAAAATCACATATCTGCAACACCCCATCTCGAATCAAATTCTCTTCACACCATAAAACTCTTCAACGGAACTCCACCTTCAATCAAAATCTCACCATGAGATAGAAACCAAAAACGAATATTTGCCTAATGAGTTCCAGCAAAGCTACCCCCCATCACACCATGTTAACGAGCACAGACTACGTCCTCGCCGGTCAACAAAATGTTGCAAATATCCAAAATAAAAAAGAAGGCAGACACCAAAGTAATCTCAACACCGCCAAGGCCAAACATATTTCTCTCAATCGCCCAAAAATCTCTCTCGTACCACTTAATTATTACAAACTTCACCCACCGCCTGCAAAAGATGCATCTGGCACCATGAGCTGCACCGCGCATAAACCAACGGTCTAAAAGTGCTTGCAATAATATCAACACCCGTCTAACACTTGACCTGAGCTTTTTTCTCGATCACACCGGATCGCTCGAGCATCATCAACGTGAAGACCCCTGTCTAAACCACAATGATCTCTGTCTCAACACCCGTCTATCACTTGACCTGAGCTCCTTTCCTGATCATCTTGGATCCCTCAAGCATCATCAACATGAAGACCCCTATCTAAAACATGATCAAAAGTTCCTAAATCCAATGGTTCCTTCAACGTAGTAAACTCCATATCACGTCAAAGTTCCCAGATTTGGAATGCTCTTCTCTCTCAACATAATCTCCTCCGCCAAAGTATTCCTTTTCTCCCAATATAGTAATAGCATAATTACCACTGAATCTACCAACCTTTGTAGAAATAATTGATGCATAATTTAAAACAAATCGCCTCGCTCTAATACCAATCTGTTGTGCAAAAATTACGGGATATCAATCTGTTATGCAAAAATTGCTCTGATACCAATCTGTTATACGAAAATTGCACGAATGCGGAAGCGCAATAAGCAGGATCTAGATTTGCCAATTGAACATCAATCTAATCTGATAGCAATTATTCAATTACATCAAGCAAATAGTAAATAACTATAACAGAGAAATAAAGAGACATAATATTTATATTGATTCCACTATCCCCCATAAGATAGTGTACGTGCAGTCTAAAAGCGAGAGATTTTATTCCACATGAGAGAATACAAGAGATTACAAAATAAGAGTTTACATATCAAAAACCTCAAACAGGCTTAACTAGAAGAGGCACCATTGGAGATCACTGGCTCCATGCCAGGATGGGTTTACACTAAAGTCTACACTTCAATATATTGCCAGTGCAAATCCATGTGAGTCATCAATTACATTACCAACATATGGTAATAATATAATGGAGGAAAATTACCATAGCAACAAATGTGCAAACATAGAAAGTAAATCAATCCGTTTCTTTAGCATAGATGGAAGAAGTTAATCTCTTCATTTATTTCTTTACCATCCCATCAAATGCAATCAATGCATTCGCATTATAAAAATATTTACTTTTCATTCTTTGCAAATTTGTTCCAATCAATTTGTGATTTTGTATCACCAAATTTAACAATTTGTTGTTGTAAATCTGGATAAGTAGAAGTCTTTCAAACGAATGTTAGTTTTTGTAATCATCATTTGTAATGAAGAATTGAAATATTTCACTGTAATGATGTATGATTAATTAGTTTTGTATTTTGATTATAAAGTTGTAACATTTTTTATATGAATGGATTTGATGCTTTGAATTTATATCA